>JAIUZE010006733.1:0-28889 GCA_022085475.1 Heliosperma pusillum
CAATTTTACTTATCTCAAATGTTCCATAAACATAATGTATTCTTAGTAATATAACAATTAAATTACCAAAATGAATCTTATTTAATCATATTACAATAAGATATATTTCTCACTCACAATTTAAACTTGGTTCATTTTAAGGGATTAATTAATCTGTATCACTATACAATTAATTAATGTACATGATTAGGGGATTGTCCTTTATGTGTGACCTCAAGGGATCAACTGATCACCACCGTCATACGACAGTAACGTCAAACTCAATTGAGCCAATCATTACCGATTTATGTTGACCAGTTGACTATAATATTCATCATCCCTTTGTATTCTTATTATTGAGATTTAATTATATGATCGCACTATTGTTGAGGACATTTACTCCAACAATCTCCCACTTGTCCGAGACAAGTGTGCGTCACCAATTCTCTTGTCCTATTACGATCTCCCACTCAATGCAAGGTGTCTTGCAGGTCGTACTTGCATATGATCATATCAAGAGTGGTTTCCTCGATCTGGAGAGTAACTGTCTGACCGGAATTATCTACCATAGATACCTTCCGAGCGTGGCCACGCATTTCCAGCTTACTCTTCCTCGAGTGGCCTTGAGATTAAAAACAACCCTGACAAGGGGTGGACAATTCCTATCGCACTATTCCCTTCGAATAGCCACAACTCATCATGACCCAAAAGATGCCCATTTGACCCCAGTTACGAAGGTCGTAGAGCATAAATCAAAGTCACTCTGAAACTGTGCCACCTTAGGCGAACAGTCTTTAGTCAAAGAATTGACTCAAAAGAATACTAGTAGCTCTTGCCACGACCAGGCTACAAGAATTGCCAGAATTCTATAAGCGGTCACTGCCTGACAGATTGTCCCTTACACTCTTTCTATGTGATCGATTGTTCATCCTTTATGACCCTATGGCACTTGAACTTGCCATCAATCGCATCACACTCTAGTCACTTTGAGACGTCACCTCATATAAGCAACTAGGGGCCAATGCTATGTTAATCCAGTCCACTTTAATGGAGTCCAAAAATTGTCTCTACAATCCATTTGGATATAACAAAGCACAAAACTGAGTTTATGAAACTCAAACGATAAATGTGATTATCATATATGAACAATCAACACAATGTTATTGTTTCATATCATATAATCTAAAGTTTATTTTGTCCATGAAAATTCATGACGATCTTGTTAAATGCAATAAAGGCTTGGGCAGTGAATATACCATATATTCATTTATTCCAACCTTGGGAATTGCTTTTTCTTTCCATCCAACGTTATTCCTAATAACATGAATTTATCTACGTACATATCTAGATCTCTATCTAGTGTTGGGCTCTTTAACTTGAAAGATGCTCCCACTCGTTATCATGATAACTGATAGGTATTTAAGTGAAAGGATCTACCATTAGCTCCTTGTTAGCCACCTTATCCTCATCATAATGTACTACGTCTCTATTTGTAGAATTTATAATGATTGACTTTTCAATCATCCTTTTAGTTATTCGCTTCTTTTATAACAATGGTACGCCTAGGATTTGAATAAATCCTTATAAGTTTGGCATTTCTTAAACTAAATAGATCTTATAATATCATTATACATTTAGTTTACTCTTAAACCGGGTTATATTCGATATAACATGGAAACTTGGCATGCATAACATTGTACATTTAGTTTACTCTTAAACTCAATTTTATTATATATTTTGTAACTAATTGTAAAACCGGTGTTTCCCAAAGACGGTGCCATTCGGAAAGGAGTTTCGAGAGAGACGGTGACCTTGGGAGGCGTGCTTATGAAGTTCAAGGGACCAAAGGAGTTGGTTTCTGAATTTGTAATAGAATATATGATTTTCTATTCTAGAAAAGGCCATACTAGGAGTTTTATTTTTATGCTTGCATTTTTATTTAATATGTTTGCATGCATTGCCAAATCGCCATAACATGACATGCATATTTTATCGAGTATTCGATTGTGTCAAATTAAAATAATCGTTAATTCATCGATTTAGTTCACTTCAACATGATAGATTATGATTTGACATGACCTCTCATAATAAATAATTGAGATCAAGCCTTACCAAATGTAGAACCCATGAATCCCAATTTCGCAAGGAAGTAGGCTCGGCTCACCGGGGTGCTAAACTTGTTACGTTGGGTAAGTGGGGTAATAAATGTTATTATTTCGAAATTTGGATTGAGCTCAACGGAAGTATTCGCGACCGTAGCCGCATGTGTTCCGGGCTTAAGATAAATATTAAAGTAATATTATCGACCGAGAGTTCTAATGTAGAATCGATTAAAGAGTTAATCCACCGAATTATGTTAATGAGGGATGAATCGGCTTACCGTGCCCAAGTTGATATGAATTTGGATCTCGGAATCATTTATAATAGTTGGGTAGATGTCACTATTTAAATGTTAAAACTTGTTTAAAATGTTTACAAGTATTTAAAATGATAAATGTTGACATTTCCTTTATATCTATTTTTGTAGTCAATATTATTTATTCGCAATGGCAACTCCAAACACCAACGCTCCAACTCTCACAAACGTTTCATGGCTTCGATCCTTCATGGAACGATGCAAGTTAGAAAAGAATGGCGCTAATTTTACCAATTGGGATATGCAACTCCGCTTGGCCGCGACGAGTGACGCAAGGTTTCGTTACCTTACCAAGGCCTCTCCCACCGCACCTAATGAAAGGTCAACCGCCAAGCAAGGTGAGCCTATGAGGCTAGCCACAAAGAGTCCACCGCGATCAAAAACGTTTTAATCTTCTCGTTGGAGGCCGATCTTCAAGGGAGTGCCATAAGATGAGCACGGCCTATGAGATCTATGATAAGCTTGTGACCATGTTTTTTCACAAGCTCCTAGGATCTTACAATATAAGACGGCTTCCACATTATTCAACATGAACCTTAAAGAGGGCCAAAAGTTAGCCCTCATGTACTCAAATTGATTGAGCATGTTGAGACTCTTAAATTGCAAGGAGTGACCATTCCCGAACAACTCGTTATCGACCGAGTCTAACATTCCTTGAGGAAAATCAAAGCATATGTGAAGTTTAGGGTAAACTACAATATGCATAACATGAGAAACCTCTCTTCATGAAATGCACAAGATGCTCGTGCAAGCCGATAGAGACATGGGCTAAATGTTAGCACTTCCAATGATGTGTTCCATATTAATAAAAGGAGCAAGGGAAAGTTCAAGAAAGGTGATAGTAAAGGGAAAAAGCCCTCAACCTTCAAAGGAAAGGGAAAAGCTATTGAGAATAGCTCACTCAAACCTAAGAAAGGTGCCTCAACCGAGGACAAGTGCCATTATTGTAATGGCATAGGGCATTGGAAGAGGAATTGCACTAAATATCTAGGAGATATCAAAACTAGAAAGATGTTTCAGTTGGTAATTTATCCCTATCGTTTATGTTATGATCTCAACTTTGGTGTATAGATACGAGTTGTGATTCTTACCCTATTTAATTGTAATTAGGGCATCCTAGCAAGGATAAAGGCTAGGACAAGCAAGCTTAAGAAAGCTCTTCAAGGGAAGATAAGGTAGCTACCCATGATTGAAGACCTATGGAAGCTTGGTCTCACTTTGAATTGTCAAAATTTTGAGATGAATTTTGAGACATTGTTTTTAGAACTGTTATAATTTCCTTGTTTGACATGGAAATTTGTTCAATTCCTTTTATTGACATTGGTTGTAATTGGATTTAGTGACTTGGTTCTCAACCCAAGTCATTCGGTTTGTTGGAACTTTTTAGTTCTAAAAAACTTGTCATCATACTATACTTGCACAAATAACATAAATTGTATCGACTCAAATTGATCATATTAGTATTATGATGATTGGATCATTATAATAAAAGGCTAAGAATTCGATTCTCACTTTGAAAGATCAATTGCTAAGTCAAAATTGAGTTATTGAACTCAAAGTAGGGAGTCTACCAAACCAATTGGCCTCACCACTTATAAAGATTGTAATTGACATGAATATAAGTACACCTCTTTAGCTCTTATAGAACTAGTCTATGTTGAAGCTAAGATTCGATGTCTTTACAAAGAAGTCTTTAGTAGATCACTTAAGGTCATGTTGTGATACTTCTACCTCCCTTACGAGTATGAGTACAAAATTGTTTGTGGCTCATAAGGCTTTCTTTAAAGAAAATAGTTGTATTTTTGTAAAGATAGAGTGGGAGAAAATAAGCCACAACGAAAAACTAGTTAGGAACTAGTGAGGAAACCAAAAGAAAATGTTCTTAGGTTAGACTCAAGACTAGTGAGGAGACCAAAAAAAAAGCATTCTTAGGTAAATCCTTAGACTAGTGACAAGACGAAAGGAAATTGTTTTTGATATAATAAGATTATGATCTATAAAGTGGAAGTACCTAGAAATTTTAAAATTTGATTTTCTAACATAAGAGACTTATGAAACTATATGGAATCTATGCAAAGAAAATGTTTTATTTGGAGTTGTCCAATTGTAGTTGCATGGATAGACATGTAGATGTCTTCAAAAGCTAAGTTAATGCGTAACTATGCTTAGATCCAAATCATCAATAAAATACCTCATAATAGGTGTGTACAAGATACACAACAAAACCACATGTCCAAATAGGGATTTGGAATAGGATGTGTACATGACACAAGCCTATTGTATGTATCTACCTAGAGGTTATGATGATCTTTTCTATTATAAGATATAAGAAGGGTTTCACTCGAATTGTCGAAAAGTCATGTATAGACATGAAATTCAGTGGGAGTTAAAGTCATGTATAGACATGAAGTTAAGTGGGAGTTTAAGTTATCATGTAAAGACATGAAGTTCAGTGGGAGAAATTGTTTTCCACGTGAATGACGTTTCACTCATTAAGAGTGACATATTCATATTACCTTTTTGAAAGGAGTGGTTGGATTTTAATGTTGGATGAAAGAGGGCAACATGTATACTAAAATCAAAATCTATTGTGGAATAGAAGATTTTAGCTTGGCATTTAAAAGGTATCTTATATCGATAAGATCCTTAATCTATTCAACAAGTTAAATAGGTTGTTTATGTTGATAAAAGTGGGATCACTATGAAAGGGTCATAGTCATCCACTGAACCTAAGAATTGTTGATCACATGATACCGATCATGTATGCCATTACATGCACATATCTAAATGAATTGTATGCTGGGAGCATGACAAGCCTAAAACAAACAATCCACATGAGTGTCATTGGATAGCCTACTAGAAAATCCATAGGGTTCTCAAGGAGAACTAGGGATTCATTCTCGTGTTTGGTAGAGAAAATTTGGTAATGTGGTAAAGGTTACACAAACCCAAATTTTCAAACTTATAAGGATTTGTAGAAATCCTAGGCGTACCTTTGTTATATAAGAAGCGAATAACTAAAAGGATGATTGAAGAGTCAATCATTATAAATTTTAGAAATAGAGATCTAGTACATTATGATGAGGATAAGGTGGTTTAAAAGGAACTAATGGTAGATCCTTTCACCTAAATACCTATCAGTTATCATGATAACGAGTGGGAGCATCTATCAAGTTAAAGAGCCCAACACTAGATAGAGATCTAGACATGTACATAGATGAATTCATGTTATTAGGAATAACATTGGATGGAAGGAAAAACAATTAACAAGATTGGAATAAAAGAATATATGGTATATTCACTACCCAAGCCTTTATTGCATTTAATAAGATCGTCATGAAATGTCATGGTCGAAATAAAATTTAGATTATATGATATGAAGCAATAACATTGTATTGATTGTTCATATATGATAATCACATTTATCGTTTGAGTTTCTAAAAATTCGTCTTGTGCTTTGTTAAATCCAAATGGGTTGTAGAGACAATTTTGAACCCCATTAAAGTGGACTGTATTAACATAGCATTGGCCCCTAGTTACTTATATGAGGTGATGTCTCCAAGTAATTAGAGTGTGATGCGATTGATAGCAAGTTCAAGTGCCATAGGGTCATAAGGGATGACCAATCGATCACATAGACAGAGTGTAAGGGACAATCTGTCGAGCAGTGACCGCATATAGAATTCTGGCAATTCTTGTAGCCTGGTCGTGGCAAGAGCTACTAGTATTCTTTCTGAGTCAATTCTTTGACTAAAGACTGTTCGCCTAAGGTGGCAGGGTTTCAGAATGACTTTGATTTATGCTCTTCGACCTTCGTAACTGGGGTCAAATGGGCATCTTTTGGGTCATGATGAGCTGTGGCTATTCTAAGGGAATAGTGTGATAGGAATTGTCCACCCCTTGCCAGGGTTGTTTTAAATATCAAGGCCACTCGAGGAGGAGTAAGCTGAAAATGCGTGGCCACGCTCGGAAGGTATCTATGGTAGATTATTCCGGTCAGACAGTTACTTTACAGATCGAGAAAACCACTCTTGATATGATCAAATGCAAGTACGACCTGCAAGACACCTTGCATTGAGTGGGAGATTGTAATAGGATAAGAGTATTGGTGACGCACACTTGTCTCGGACAAGTGGGAGATTGTTGGAGTAAATGTCCTCAACAATAGTGCGATCACAAAATATAAATCTCTATAATAAGAATACAAAGGGATGATGATATTATAGTCAAATGGTCAACATAAATCGGTAACGATTGGCTCAATTGAGTTTGACGTTACTGTCGTATGACGGTGGTGATCAGTTGATCCCTTGAGGTCACACCTAAAGGACAATCCTCTAATCATGTTGATAAGTGAATATTTGTATAATTTTAATCCCCATTTTAGCTCGGTTTTGTATGTCATTTGTGCTTTGTTAAGCCATTTTATGAGCTAATGTCGTCTTCTAGGCGAATTCCATGTTTAAACCTGTTTTGTAGGGAAAGTGACGTTTCTACGCCCTTTTTCTTTATTTCCGAGCATCTGCCTAGAACCCGACGATTTGTGAAGCAAGCTTGACCAAGTCAAAGGCACTCCAAGAAGGTTCACTAATAAAAAAGGAAGAAGAAGTAAAGACGATTTCGCGGCCGTCAAAAGATCGATCAATTAGGCGAAGAAATCAACATTTTACCTCAAACCCTATCATCAAACCCGACTCAAAAGGTCAATGGGGATAATGAAAGTCAAGTCAAATGCCAAGGGAGGTGAAACGAAAGTCAAAGCACCAAGAACACTATATACCTGATCGGGTATGTGGTGAACCCGATCAGGTATGCATGATTCTACGCACCATCCCTTCATCTTCCTATTTTTTGTCCTATATGTTGAATGCATGGATTGTTTTGCAAGAAACCTAAGGCTATATAAGAGAGTATGCAGCCACCATAACTCCACACTTCTCTCTTTACATAACCCTAGATTAGTCTTAGAAACCCTAGCCTCCATTTTCCCTTAAAAATCGTCTTTTACATTTCTCCTTTTATGTTTAGATCTCTATCTTCTCTTATGCCTATTTTTCTAGTTTAGAAATAATAAAAACTTCTGGTTCTTAGTTCTTTTATATTATTCAAGTATTGTAATACATGGATCGTCAAAGATATGAAAGGAAATTTCTATTTGGATATTTATATTTCATCATTATCGCTATTTGATCGTCATGTAGGTATTTCTGTTTTATCTTTTGTTTAAGTTCTTTATGTTTTTTATTTGATCATTGTTTTCTTTACATGTTGTCTTAGATTCAATTTAAATACCGTTGTAATCATTTTATTTCATTAGATCGCTGATTTAGAATTGTTATTATCATCTTATAATATAAAATAATCAATAAACATGTCTAGCCTAGTTTTAATTGTTAAAATCAATCTAGATCTAAATACTATTATGAGTGAGTAGTCACCTTTCTAGGGTGTAGGGTAGCCATGTTAGGTTAATTAAAAGATGAAAATTGGATAAAGAAATTGTGCCTTTAAAACGTTGTGTCTATGCATGTTTGGATTGTAACAATAGTTAACGATTTCTGGCCAAAATCATTGACTAAAATGGAATTCTTTTCCAAAGTAGAAATACGTGAATTGAATAGACAAAGCATGACATGGTAGATTAGACCTAGTAAATTGCCTAAAAGCCTGATAGACCATCTGATCTATGATTGTAATGAACACATCATTCTTACGAACTCACAATGAATTATTTGCATGTTCTAAATCCAATTTCATCAATATGTTAATCTACATGTCTGAACCTACTTCCCTAGATTCTTTTTATCATTGTTAATTCATCACCTGCTTTATTGTTTTCGTTTTGATTTGCTTTTATTTTGTTTTCATTTATGCTTTTTATTAGTTTAGAAATCAAAACCCCAAAACCCAGATACTCGTTTAGACAAAATCCAATTGCAAGACATTTCACATCCTATAGAAAACACCATCTCCCTGAGGATCGACCCCTACTTCCCTAATTACATTAATTTGTTGTTAGCCTAGTCTGTGTAATTATCTTTGCACGGGCTTGCGACAGGCCTGATCACATGTACATTAATTAATTGTATATTGATACAGATTAATTAATCCCTTAATTTGAACAGGTTGAAAGTGAGAAATATATCTTATTGTAATATGATTGAATAAGATTCATTTTAGTAATTTAATTGTTATATTACTAAGAATGCATTATGTTTATGAAACATTTGAGATAAGTGAAATTGGTCGATTATAATTACAAACTGTTGTAAATTATATTAAGCAAATATGAGATGACCCATTTTATTTACATGTAATTATGAAATGTGACTTAAAAATGTTAAGTCTAATTTACTTGTTATGAAATTGCATTTAAATTAGTTAAATGTACATTTATAAGCGTAATTACATGTTACATGTCACATGTCACATATGTGACAAATGACAAATTACAAAATAAAATGGACACCCATTTTAAGATGGGAAAACCAGTTCTATGGTGTGTAGGGTAGGTTTTAGGTGTTTGAGTGTTGTTCTAATTGAGGATAAAAACAACATGATTACTACCTAAGACCTATATCCTACTCTAATGCATTGTGAAGACAAATGCATGCTCACCCTTCCCCATGAGCCTTGTGTGGCCGGTTGGTGATGCCCTTAAGAGGGGTCTTTTCTCCTTTTCATTCACTACTTGATCTCATAATTTGAAAATACACTTATCTCACTAAAATCCCTTTCTCACACTAAGAATTTTAGAGAAATTTTTTACTTGTGTTCTTATATTACTAATAATATTACTAAGATTAGTAATAGAGATATTAGTGATATTTAAGGGCTACTACTATTATATACTAGTGTAGTATTTAGTAGTACTTTAGAGGTTGTCTTGGGTGCAACTAATTGGAGTGTTCTTATTCTAAGAACTAGGAAATCATCCATATATTTTGAGCTCAAGAACAAAGTAGGAAGGAGTCCTATTTTGTGCCCAATATCTGTTTAAATCAATGTAAGGAACTATTTATTCTTCCTTATTTGTTTTTATGTTATGCATGCATAAGATCTATTTAGTTTAAGAGTAAACTAAATGTACAATGATATTAGAAGTGTCTAATATTGAGTTTAAGAAACTTACAACCAGAACATACATGTTTTTACTGTAACGGAAATGGGCATTGGAAGCGAAATTGCCCTAAGTATCTTGATGATAAGAAAGCAGGACGTGTGACGTCAGGTAAAATTTCATCAGAAATCTATATGATTGACGTAAATTTAGCAAGTTCCACCACATGGGTATTTGATACAGGTTGTGGTTCTCATCTTTGTAATCATTTATAGGGAATGAGAAACGTCCGTTAACTAGCCAAGGGTGAAGTTGACCTCCGCTTGGGAAATGGAGCTAGGATCGCAGCTGTGTCGGTTGGAACCTATGTAATTAGTTTAGTATCTGGCTTGGAGTTGTACTTAAATAACTGTTATTTTGTACCTTCTCTTATTAAGAATATAATATCCATATCTGTATTAGACGGAGAAGGTTTTACTTTTGTAATTAAAGACAAATGTTGTACTTTTGCCTTCAATAATATAATATATGGTTTAGCCAAATCTATCAATGGTGTTTATATGCTAGATCTAACTAATGAAATTCATCATATGGAAAATAAAAAGCTCAAAACAGGTGATCCAAATCTTTCATTTATCTGGCATTGTCGTTTAGGACATATAAACGAAAATCGCATTAAAAGACTAGTTAAGACTGGTATTCTGTCTCCATTTGATTACAAATCTTTTGGAAATTGCGAGTCTTGTCTTTTAGGCAAGATGACTCGATCACCTTTTTCTGGAAAAGGTGAAAGAGCAAGTCAGTTATTAGGACTCATTCATACTGATGTATGTGGACCAATGACAATCACTGCTAGAGGAGGCTATGATTATTTCATTACTTTCACTGATGATTTAAGTAGATATGGATACGTCTATTTAATGAGGTACAAAAGTGAAGCCTTTGAAAAGTTCAAAGAATTCCAAAAGGAAGTTGAAAATCAATTAGATAGAAAGATCAAAGCATTACGATCTGATCGTGGTGGTGAATATCTTAGTAATGACTTTGATGATCATCTAAGAGATTGTGGTATTGTATCACAATTGACACCTCCAGGTACACCACAATTGAATGGTGTAGCTGAGAGGAGGAACCGAACTTTATTAGATATGGTTCGGTCAATGATGAGTCAGACAGAGCTTCCTGACTCATTTTGGGGATTTGCCATACTTTCCGCTACTACTTCCTTAAACAAGAGCCCGACTA
Source organism: Heliosperma pusillum (assembly GCA_022085475.1). Taxonomy (NCBI): domain Eukaryota; kingdom Viridiplantae; phylum Streptophyta; class Magnoliopsida; order Caryophyllales; family Caryophyllaceae; genus Heliosperma; species Heliosperma pusillum. The sequence continues at coordinate 10,701 of JAIUZE010006733.1, forward strand.
AAGCAGCTGAGAAAACACCACATGAGTTGTGGAAAGGGAAAGTCCCGAATTTGTCGTATATGAAAATCTGGGGTTGTGAAGCTTATGTCAAGAACAAGTCTGATAATAAGTTAGCTCCCAGATCCGACAAATGTTTCTTTATAGGTTATCCTAAGGAAACTCGTGGTTATTACTTCTACAACCGTCATGAGAGCAAAGTGTTTGTTGCTCGTGATGCTGTCTTTCTAGAAAAAGAATTTATTTCTACAAGACAGAGTGGGAGAAAATTTGAACTTACTGAAGTTCAAGAGCCACAAACTGACAATGTGACGCAGGAAGATGTTCCTTCTTCATCTAGTTCAGTTATAGTTCCCAGGAAGTCAACGCGAATCAGTCACCCACCTGATAGATATCTTGGTATTATCGAGGAATGTGGTAATGACGTCTTACTTTTAGAAAGTGACGAGCCTACCTACAACCTATAAGGCAGGTATCTCAAGTTCTAACTCCAAATTGTGGCTTCAAGCCATGAAATCTGAAATGGACTCCATGTACAAAAATCAAGTATGGGACTTGGTTGATTTACCTAAGGATGTAAGACCTCTTCAGTGTAAATGGATTTTTAAAATCAAATTCGGCTTGGATGGACAACCTGATGTCTACAAGGCACGATTGGTGGCAAAAGGTTTCACTCAGATTCATGGTTTACACTATGATGAAACTTTTGCGCCAGTTGCAATGCTTATGTCTGTTCGGATAATCTTAGCAATTGCTGCTTTTCATAATTATGAAATTTGGCAGATGGATGTAAAAACCGCCTTCTTGAATGGATTTCTAGAAGAGGAGGTGTATATGACACAACCTGAGGGTTCTATTGATCCAAAAAATTCTAAGAAAGTTTGCAAGCTTAAGAGATCCATTTATGGTCTTAAACAAGCTTCTCGGAGTTGGAATCATCGGTTTGATCATGTAATTAAACAGAATGCTTTTTCTCGAAGTGTCTACGAACCATGTTTGTACATGAAGTTTAGTGGGAGCAAATTGGTCTTCTTAGTCTTATATGTGGATGACATATTGCTCATTGGAAATGATGTTCCAATGCCCACTTCTGTGAAGGTGTGGCTTGGAAATCATTTTCAAATGAAAGACTTAGGAGAGGCGCAACGCATCTTAGGTATCAGGATCTATAGAGATAGATCTAAAAGGATATTAGCGTTAAGTCAAGAAGCTTATATAGATAAGATTCTTGATAGGTTCAAAATGACAAACTCTAAGAGAGGTCATCTACCTATGGGTCATGGAATCACTTTGTGTAAGACTCAGTGCCCAAGTGAACCCGTAGAGGTTGAACGCATGAAAGTGATTCCATATGCTTCGGCAGTTGGATCAATCATGTACGCTATGATGTGCACGCGTCCTGACGTCTCATATGCTTTGAGCATGACGAGTCGTTACCAATCTAATCCAGGTGAGAGTCATTGGATAGTGGTAAAGAATATCCTTAAGTACTTGAGAAGGACTAAGGATTCATTTTTGGTGTTTGGAGGTGATACTGAGCTACGTGCAAAGGGTTACACGGATGCTAGTTTCCAAACAGATCGGGATGATTTAAAATCTCAATCAGGATATGTATTCATGTTGAATGGTGGTGCTGTCAGCTGGAAGAGTTTCAAACAAAGTGTGACTGCAGATTCTACAACGGAAGCTGAGTATCTTGCAGCATCAGAAGCTGCAAAGGAAGCTGTTTGGATTAGGCAATTTTTGGAAGGATTAAAAGTGGTTCCTTCTATTGCTGATCCTATCACTATTTTGTGTGATAACAGTGGGGCTATTTTTCAGGCAAAGGAGCCAAAATCTAGCAATAAATCTAGACATGTACTCAGGAAATATCATGTAATTAGAGATTATATTGATAGGAAGGAAATAGCGATTTGTAAGGTTGGGACAGAGGATAATATTGTTGATCCTTTAACCAAGCCTTTATCGCAGACTAAGCATAATAATCATGTATTTTCGATGGGATTGAAACGTGTACCTGATTTGCTATAAATAAATTTTGATATTGAATCATTATTTACATAATTACATTTATCGTTTTATTTAAGAATACTTTGATTTCCTAGTAGGTTGTTGAGACAACGTTGAACCCTACTTAAAGTGAACAGGATCTCATTGTATTATTGTGCCCATAGTTTCTCAAAGGGGTGACATCCCGGAGTGACTATATTGTAAGTCAATTGATGGCGGGTTCGACAGCCATAGGGTCATGGAAATGACTAATTGATTACATAGGCAGATTTAGTCTGTCGGGCAGTGACCATTTATAGAGTCTTAAATTCTTGTTACCTGGTCGTGGTAAAGACTTATATATTATTCCTATGAGTCGATTCTTTTGACTGGAGACTATTTGTCTGAGTCATTACAGTTTCCGATTGACTTAGGTTTTTGTCCTAGGTCGTTCCGTAAAAGGAGGCCGATAGGCATCTACTGGGTCATGGTGATCTGTATTGAACGAAGAAAATAGCTCAACAAGAGTTGTCTACCCATATTGGGTTTATATAATCTCAGGGCCACTCGAGGAGATATGACTAGAAATGCATGGCCACGCTCGGATATGTATCCGGTCAGATAGTCATTCTCTCGATCGAGGAAACCACTCATGATAAGTTCAAGTGCAAGTACGACCTGAAAGACACCTTGCATTGAGTGGGAGATTTTAACGGACACGAGAATTGGTAACGCACAACTTGTATCGGACAAGTGGGAGATTGTTGGAGTAGGTGTCCTCCACAATAGTGTGTCTACATTATTAAATCTCATAAAAGGAATAAATTTGGGATATATTTATTTTATACTTGTCAGTTGATTAACGTATATCGGTAACGCTCAACTGACTAGAGTTAGACGTTACTGTCGTTTGACGGCGGTAATCAACTGATCCCTCTCGGTCACACCTATAGGGAGGAACCCCAATGGAAAAACTAATGATATTGTATAAAGATACATTTCAATTACTCCCTTATTAATATTGACTAAAGATTAGGCAAGTGAGTTTTAATGTGATGATCGAGTTTTGAACTCGGACCAAAATATTTGATATGATCAAATAAAGTGAAATTTAGTTATTAAAAGTTAATTTACTAAATTACTTGAGGTATTTATATATATTGTAAGGTAGTGGTAATTAGCTAATAAATACTACGAGGAGTTGTAATAATAGCTAAAATGAGTATCCAATGACCCATTATATATTGATATAATGGTCAAATATCACTTACAAGTTAAGTGTATATTATTTAATTATTTGTATCATTTAATTGTTAAATGGTCCAATTAATAATTAATTATACTAGATAATTAAGTATTTGACTTATAAATAATTGAGGGACAAATATCAAAAGTCAAAAATGGACCAAAAACCCATAATTTGGACCGAAAAATGCCCACTCACTATTAGGTGGAAATTAGGCATTATTTCCACTTATAAGTGGACAATTACATCATATTCCACTACCCTAAACTCCTATAAATACCCCAACACTATAGTCACTACACTTGATGAAAAAGAAAAAAAGAATTGGTCTATTATTGTTGTTGATAGCCAATTTTGGTATTAAGACAATGAGTTGAATTGTTCATCTTATTGTTTATCATCAACATCATCATCTTCATCACATAAAATCACAAAATATAATATGCATCTTATATTACTAATAAGTAGTAATATTTGTAGTATTATTAAGGGTTAGTCTTAGTTATTATCTAGTTAATAAAACTAGGATTTTGGGGCAAATCCTTGGGTGCAACAAGGAGGAGTAATCCTACTTTGGATTAAGGTTTAAGGAGCTCTATATTCAGGTTGTAAAACTACAAAAGTTGTAGTATACCATTTCCATAAAGCTTTGTAAGGAAATTTCTTCTTGTTTGTTGTTTAATAAGCACAAATTTATCATGCATGTACTAGATTACATAATAATTAAATTATGGTAATTTAATATAATGATTAGAAAGTCTAAACATATAGTTTTCATAACTAACATAAACAATCGGAATGATACAAAATGGACAAACCCTTCACGTTTTGATTTATGAAACTCGAAAGAACTCAAAAACTCAAGTGTGAGTTCGGGAAAGGTTAGATAATCCATTTTGTAACAAGCTATCATACAAAGATTTTTAAATAAAGCCTTAACGTGTTTAGCAATTCCGATTCTTTTCAAAGAAGCGTGATTGATAAACTTAGTTGCTTTCATACCTTTGGAGCGTAGGAGGACCCAATTATCCCATTGTTTTTTTTATCACCGAAGACCACTCGGGGATAATCAACTAACGTCATGCCATTCCGGTACATCGGGCATTTCAACATCCTCCGCAGCTCGGGAGGATTCCGCATCACCTCTTCTTCTCTTTGGAGCACCTTGGGTAGGAGCTTTTCTAGGTGCCATTTTTCTGAAATTTTAAGACGAAATTTTAAGACGAAATTTCATCCTAAGGTTACTAAAATCCATCCAAATAACAATAATAGAACAAACTAGTAAGCTAATTTATCCTACAAACATTAATAGAGCACAAGACAATCAATTTTTAGCATAATGAAGCACAAAATCAAGTTCCCCCAATTTGAGTTAGGGTTTGATAAACTTGATTAAATCGATTGAAATGGATGAAATTAGAGAGAAATGAAGGCAAAACTTACTTGATGATGGTGATGAGTGAATGATTCTTGCAAAGTAATGAAGGAATTTATGTTTCCTTTGAGTTGAAGTGAAAAAATGAAGAAGATAGAGTAATGAAACGTACCGTCAGGTGGGAATAAGGGGAAAGCTGAAATTTCGTATGCTTATAAAACAGACAAATAATCAGACGCATAGAAATATAAAAGCCCGATCGGGGTTGGGCCCCTGTAAGTTTCTGACTTTTTTCCGTGTTTTGGATTAATAATTCCCCGAACGGGTTTCCATGCTCAGGGATGCGTGAATTTCCCCATCGACTCTTTATATCTTCATTTTTCACCTAGAAATCAAAAAGAAACATCGTTAAGTTTTGTGAAGTCTAAAAAACGAGAAATTACGGAAAATAAGAAAATAAAGAAATTAAAATGAAAATAAATAAAAGATTGGGTTGCCTCCCAAGAAGCGCTGGTTTAACGTCCCGCACGACGTATGAAGCTCAAGTCGGTTCAAGCGTCCATGCGAACTCCCTCGATTATCCCAACGATCGCATTCTCATGGTAGACCTTCAAACGATGGCCATTGACTTTAAATTTTTCGCCACTAGTGGTCATCACTTCAATGGAACCAAACTTGTTGACATTTGTGACGGTATATGGACCGGACCACCGCGATCGTAATTTTCCCGGAAATAGCTTGAGTCGGGTATTAAAAAGCAACACCTTATCACCGATTTGAAACTCCTTGTTCAAAATCCTCTTATCATGCCATCTCTTTGTTTTCTCCTTGTAAAGACGGGAGCTCTCATAAGCTTGTAAACGGAACTCATCAAGTGCATTCAATTGTAACATCTGATTTTCACCACTCAACTTGGAATCCATCTTGAGCTCCTTGATTGCTCAATAAGCTTAATGTTCCATCTCAACGGGGAGATGGCACGCCTTTTCATAGACCAACCTATATAGTGAAGTACCAATAGGTGTCTTATATGCGGTACGGTAGGCCCACAAGGTATCATCAAGCTTAATGCTCCAATCCTTTCGTGACTTGGCAACAACTTTCTCGAGTATGGACTTGAGCTCACGGTTAGAAACCTCCACTTGGCCACTAGTTTGTGGATGATAAGCCAAGTCTCTTCTATGATAGACCCCATATTTCTCCAATAAGGTATCAAGTTGTTTCTCACCAAAGTGAGTACCACGGTCAGTAATGACCGCTCTTGGGACCCCAAATCTCGGAAATATGATCTTCTTGAATAAGTTAACCACGACACGAGCATCGTTTGTTGGAGTAGCTATTTATAAAGATAATCAACGACAACCAAAATATACCGATTCCCTTTTGAGGAAGGAAACGGTCCTTCATAATCAATCCCCCAAACATCAAATATCTCTACTTCCAAGATACCATTTAAAGGCATCTCATGCCTCCTCGATATAGAACCCGTTCTTTGGCAAGCATCGCAAGCCATAACGAAAGCTTTGGCATCTTGGAACATAGTTGGCCAATAGAAACCGGATTGCAACACCTTTGCAACGGTCTTGGATGGTCCATGGTGACCACCATAAGGAGAAGAATGGCATCCTTCTAACACCCCTTTCACATCCCAATGTGGGATACATCTCCGAAATAGCCCATCGGAGCAATGTTTGAATAGATACGGATCATCCCATAAGAAGAACTTTGCATCGTGTAGGAACTTCTTCCTTTGTTGATATAAAAGGCTAGGCGGCAATTCCTTTCCAACTAGAAAGTTGGCTATGTCGGCATACCAAGGAGTATTGGCTTCCAACATCATTAGAGCATCATCGGCGAAGGAATCATCAATAGGTATATCAATACCTCCATCATCAAACCTCAAGCGGAATAAGTGATCGGCAACAACATTTTCGGCCCCCTTTTTGTCTTTAATCTCAAGATCAAATTCTTGCAAGAGCAAGATCCATCGTATCAACCTTGGCTTAGCTTCTTGTTTGGCTAGGAGATGCTTTAGAGCGGCATGATCGGTATGAACAATGACTTTGGAACCAATCAAGTAAGAGCGAAATTTGTCTAAGGCATAGACAATGGCAAGTAGCTCTTTCTCCGTGGTGGCATAGTTGATTTGAGCCGCATCCAAGGTTTTGCTAGCATAGTAGATAGCATGGAGAACCTTGTCCTTCCTTTGTCCTAGCACGACACCTACCGCATAGTCACTAGCATCACACATGAGCTCAAATGGTAAGTTCCAATCCGGTGATTGGATGATAGGTGCGGAAATCAAAGCCTTCTTGATCCTAGTAAAAGACTCAAGACAATCATTAGTAAACACAAAGGGAGCATCTTTTAAAAGAAGCTCCGTAAGGGGTTTGGCAATCTTAGAAAAATCTTTAATAAAACGGCGGTAGAAACCCGCATGGCCTAAGAAACTCCTTACTCCCTTGACATTTACCGGTGGGGGTAGTTGCTCAACAACTTGGACCTTAGCACGATCCACTTCAATTCCTCTTTCCGAGACAATATGACCAAGTACCACCCCTTCATTGACCATGAAGTGGCACTTTTCCCAATTCAATACCAAGTCAACCTCTTCACAACGCTTCAACACTTTAGACAAGTTAGCCAAACAAGCATCAAATGAAGAACCATAAACACTAAAATCATCCATAAACACTTCCATGATAGACTCGATAAAGTCGGAGAAAATGCTTATCATGCAACGTTGGAAAGTGGCGGGGGCATTACAAAGACCGAAAGGCATTCTACGGTAAGCAAAGGTACCATAGGGACAAGTAAACGTGGTCTTCTCTTGGTCATCCGGGTGAATGGGTATTTGAAAGAACCCGGAATATCCATCAAGATAGCAAAAATACTTATGACATGCCAACCGCTCCAACATTTGGTCAATAAAAGGTAAAGGGTAGTGATCTTTCTTGGTGGCCAAATTCAATCTCCTATAGTCAATACACATTCTCCAACCCGTTACAATCCTAGTTGGAATAAGTTCATTTTTATCATTTTTGACTACGGTGGTTCCTCCTTTCTTAGGAACCACTTGGACCGGACTCACCCATTTGGAATCGGAAATTGCATAAATAATTCCCGCATCTAACAATTTAATCACTTCCTTTTTAACCACTTCTTGCATGTTAGGATTTAGTCGTCTTTGACCTTGGACACATGGTTTATGATCTTCCTCTAGATGGATTCTATGCATGCAAAACTCGGGGCTTATGCCCTTTAAATCATCTAGTTTATAGCCAATAGCTTTCTTGTGAGATTTTAAAACACAAAGCAATGAAGACAATTGACTCTCACTCAAATTAGCACCAACAATTACCGGACACATTTCCTCATCATCTAGAAAAGCATACTTCAAATTAGAAGGGAGGGGTTTAAGTTCGGGTTTTTGTACCTCAAGGTCTTGAGGTGTAGAAACCAAACCTATAAAGTGTGAGCTCTCCTCCAATGATAACTCTTCTCCATCCAATTCATTCTCTAAAGCATCCATCTCCTCATTGCCAATCTCATGATCACCTGCAAACGATTCTAATAGCAAGAGTGCCTCCAATGGGTCTTTAACCAAAGACCGAGAGATAGAGTCATCTATAACAAGGTCAACAACATCCAAAACATCAATAGAAAAGCAAGACTCTTCTAACATTGGACTCTTCATGGCACTATTCAAATTGTATGTGACCTTATCGTCACCCACTTCCAATGTAATTTTACCATTCTTGACATCAATTACCGCGCCCGCGGTATGTAAAAAGGGTCTTCCCAAAATGATTGGGATTTGGGCATCTTCGGCCATGTCAAGAACAATAAAATCAACCGGAATAAAAAATTTACCAACTTTGACGGGAACATCCTCCAAAACTCCCAAAGGGCGTTTTATAGAACGATCCGCCATTTGCAAAGTGACACTAGTACATTTCAAGACTCCCATATTAAGCTTAGCACAAATAGAGTAAGGAATGACACTTACACTAGCACCTAAATCACATAAAGCTTTATCAATTTGATAGGTACCAATTGTGCATGGAATAGAAAACTACCGGGATCTTTTAACTTAGGAGGGGACTTGTTTTGCAAAAGAGCACTACACTCGGTGGTGAAGGCTATAGTTTCAACTTCGTCAAAAGTCCTCTTCTTAGTTAAAATGTATTTCATGAACTTAGTGTAAGACAGAATTTGAGTGATTAATTCGGTAAAAGGAACAGTTACCTGGAGGTTCTTCACAACTTTCATAAATTTACCGAATTGAGTGTTCTTGTGATGCTTTGCCAATCTATGAGGGAAAGGCACTTTCAATTTTTCCAACTCCTTTGTCTCAACAACCTTCTTCGGAGGAGCATCCTCCACATCTTTGACTTGCTCAACCACAATAGGATCATCCACCTTCTTGGGCATAACCTCATCTTTCTTACCACTAGGGGAAACCTCCAACTCAACAAGCACCTCCTCATCGTCTTTGGGCATGGGTGGCTCATCATACTTTGTACCACTTCTCAAGGTGATTGCATTGAGAGTATCATGTGGTTGCTCACCTTGAGGTGGTAATTGACCCGGTCTTCTTTGAGAGCTAGAAGTGGCTAGTTGAGCCATTTGTTGCTCTAGCATTTTGATTGCGGAACCATGGCTTTGATCATTTTTTTGAAATTGAGCCAACATGTCCGATTGAGTCTTAGCCAATTGCACTACTAAGAACTTGAGTTCTTGATAGTGTTGTTGGACATTTTGGGGTGGTGGAACTTGGGTTGGTTGGGAGTTTTGGATTGGTGGTCTTTGTTGGTAGTTTTGATTTTGATAGCCCGGTGGATAATTGAATCTTTGTTGTGGGACATAGGCATTTTGTTGAGCTTGAGGCACAAAATTTTGTTGGGGTTGAGGATTGAGCACATTGTTGCTTTTGTAGGACAAGTTGGGGTGGAATTTTGTGTTTGGGTTGTAAGTATTGGAAAAGGTACCCGGTGGATAAGAACTTTGTTTAAAAGTTTGAAAAGCACATACCTCTTCCATAGTGGCTTGGCACACATTAGAGTAATGACCCGCACCTCCACAACTGTCACAAACAACAATTTGACTAGTAGAAGACACGGCATTGAGTTGATGAACTGCTTGTTGAGCCTCCAACTTTTCTTGGAGCAAAAGGATTTGATTCTTCAAGATGCTAGTGTCGGAAACTACCTATCCTCCTTGGATGGGTGCACTCCGAGAATTAACATATTGGGCATCATGGATTGCCATGGATTCAATGGTGGCATGAGCAATATCGTGTCAATCTCTTGAAAACGCCCATTGTTGGCGGAATCAAGAATTCTTCGGGATTCGGCACAACACCCATTGTAGAATGTTATGGCAATGAACCAAGCATCCAACCCATGGTGTGGGCATTGACTTTGGAGCTCCTTGTACCTCTCAAGAGCTTGTTGACGAAATCCCGTGATTTGGCTCCTCAAAGTTTGAGTTTTCTCGGGTGGAAAATTTTTTTGATAGAAAGCAAGAGCCAATGTCTCCCAATTTGTCACTCCCATGGTGGCACGGTCAAGGCTATTGATCCAAAGTTTTGCCTTGCCCTTCAAAGAAAAAGGGAAAAGTATTTCCCTAATTTGGGCTTGAGTGACACCCGTTTGGCGAATCATGGAGCAATAGTCACAAAAGTTTTGCACATGCAAATTGGGATCCTCCAAAGGACTTCCCCCGAATTGATTTCTCTCCACAAGGGTAATGAAAGCTGGTTTGATCTCGAATTCCGGGGCGGTAATTTGAGTGGTGGTGATACCGGCCGGAAGCATAGCCGCGGTGGGCTTGGAATGATCGGAAAGTTTCACCATTCTCCTAGTTGGTGAGGGTGTGGTGATGATGATGAACTAGAAACCTCCTCCTTTTCAAGATTTTCCAGATCGTCTAAGTAAGACTTTCTGGCACTTTCAACTTGCACGGGAGAAGAGGCGTCTTTTACTTCTTTCCAAAAGCGTCGTCTTCTACGAAAGGTTTTCTCGGGCTCGGAATCCGGTGAAAGTAATTCTTCCTCACGAGAAGACCTGGGCATAAGGCAACAATCTTCAAGGAAATTGTAAGTACGGTCTCAAGGAACAAGTGTTCCTAAAGACAAGGGAAAAAAAATGATAGAAGTCTACAAATCAAAAACGAAATAAAACCGTTTCCCCGGCAACGGCGCCAAAATTTGATAGGATATATCGCACACCTATGCAAAGATAAATTTCCCTAGACACAAATAAATGTAGTACGAGGGGTCAAACACAAGGAGATGGGAATTTCGTTATGAAATGCTATGAATGGACTACTATCAAGTCGGTTTAACGGTTTGGTTTGGTTTGATGCTTAGCTAACTATGATGCAAATCAAATAATATTAAAAGAGTCTAGGGGAGTCGGGTCAGGTCAGTCATGCAAATACAAAAATGCTCATGTTAAACATAGGAATTCTTAATATTGTTAATTGTTTAGGCTAAAGACACCCATCTCTCGATATTAGTGTCAACCTTAGGTCGAGTCTTAGAGAACTTTCGTTACAACTAGAGTCATCCTACTACACATGCTTAGTCTAATCTGATTCCGTGCCTCTCGACTTATAGAATGAATTAACAAATTTAATCGATAAAATTGGCCAAACAACAAAGATTAACAAAATAATACAAGCATGTGATAGAAACAATTTACCAATATTAATTCAACCTTGTTTTAACATTTACAACTTACTAATTATGCATGGCTTCCTTAATCCCTAGACAAATGAAACTACTCACTCATGTTGATAATTAGACTAATAGTATTTGATATAATAAGCATGATGAGTATAAAGTTATAAAGGGAAAATAACTTGTTAATAAAATGTGCTACACTAAGTGAATGAAAACAAACAATTCTAATGTAAATAACAATGAAAACTTGATTAGCTAGTGTTACGATTAACTAAATGACTTGTAAAGTAAAGGACGAAAGTAAATACTAACATAAAACTAGAATTAGGATTACCGCAATAGAGAAATATAACTCGGAAATGAAGAACAAATAACCTAATTGCTTGAATGGAAAGATAGAATTACAACTTTGAAATGTAACCAAGTGTTTGACAAAGTAATAACTAAATGTTTAACTAATTATGAAACTAAGAAAAACTTGTGTACTTAAGCTAAGGGAAATATGATGAAAAGATATGAGAAAAGCTATGAAAGATGTGTGAAAAGATATGTGAAAAGATGTGATAAGATATACCTAAGTGTCGAAGTCCCTCTCCTTTATATAGGGAGAGGGACTTGAAACGATTGTGATCACAGAAGCCAAACCCCGATCGAGGTTTCCTTATCCGGGTACTTTTGCTTAAATGCTCCATTTAATGCTTAAGGAATCCTAAGCTATGCTTTTAAACACCTTAATTCTCTGGTTAATTGCATAGTTTAGGGTTTCTTTGAGCATCTAAAGAAGTATCCTATGCTTGAGTTGTGGGCTCCTTGCTTTGGGCTTCATTTTTAGTTTTTTTTTCATTTCAATCCATTTCACAAATCTTCATGCTTGGCTTATCATTCTCCATTCTAACCTTCCATGGTCCATCTTGTTTCCATTAGCTTGTTGGACTTTGGTGCTTGCTATTGTGTTAGGAAAAAGCCTCTAAATGCTTAGATTCCTACAAAACATAGCAAAAACGAGCAATGTACCTCGAACACGTAATTCTCTCACAAAAATACTAAACAAAGTATAATAATCATGTAAAATCGAGCTAAATTAGGGAGTAAAATCGTATAAAAACTAGAGACAACATCACCATATTTATTCCTTTATACATCCTTCAAGAAAAATCTCTCTAACAAAACCGTAAAGTATTCATCCGCGACGTTTTCTATGCTTTTGCTTTCAAATTTTGATAGCTGAATGTAACCTTGTGCCATCCAAAGGCTAACCAATAAATCCTTGCGAATTTTCACATTCTTGGGGAACAAAGTGAAAAAAGTAAAGCACGACTTCAAGGGGGTTGTAAGTTGATCAAAACTTAGTTTTAAGACGAGCATTAGACGACGGAAATCATCTAAGCAATCGTCCTTCATACGCAGTTGACAAGAGAGCCACTTTTCCCTACGTTGACCATATAGAGTATTGCCAATGTTAGGGTGTAAATTCATGTCCCATATCGGTAGAATAAAGGTGAAACAAGATTTTTATAAGTGTCCACAAATATAATAGTACGAGGTTTTTTTTGGGAAGGTGACGCGGGGTTAGTCGCCCTCCCCCGTATCAAACAAATACTTGTAATTCTCAATACCAAACTAATTAATGTAGTAGGGTAAGGAGGTCGATCCCAAGAGACGGTGATTATGGTTCTAAGGCGGTTTAATCGAATTCTAGTTTAGTTCTAGCTAATAGCAAGTTGAAGAGGATTAACGATAAACTAGACTAACAAGAAGGCAAAGATGCGATGTAAAACAATAATTAAAAGGAACTAGGGTGGATGGGTTCATTAATGCAAGTATAGGTCAATTATGGTGGGGGTTAGGACTAGTCTAAAGATAGTCTAAACATGTCTCCACCTCTCGGTGTAAGACGGATTAAAGGGCAAGCCTCCAACTCTCGATGCGAGACGAGCCCTAGTCTAAGGTTCGATTGGGTTCTCGCCCTAACCTCTCCCTAAACATCCAACACACACACAACAACAATACAAGTTCAAGCTCTCACTCAAACTAGCAATAAAACATGAGAAAGACTCAAATTACTCATTCAAGCATTTCAACAAACACCTTGTGTGCACAAAACAAGTAGACTACCAAAAGACTTAATCTTTATGCCCAATTACCATAATCAACCCATAAACTCACATTAAATCCCCCATCTTCCCCTAGTCTAACACTACTCACTCATACTAATGAAGGAAGAACATTAAAGACAGATACTTTGATATGAAATAAACAAGGGAAGACATATTCAACATAAAAACTAATAAATAAACAAGAACAAGTAATTAAAAGACAAGTAATGTAAATAAAATGAAAATAAAGAGGAAAGATTGAATCTTTACCGATTAACAAAGACGAGACGGAAAAGTTACGAACTTGAATAAAAACCCGATCTTTCGATCTTAATCTTCATACAAAATCCGAGTGAAGTAAACTATTACAAATTTTGGGGAAGAATTAAAGGAAGAAATTAACTAAGAAAATCTAATCTAGTGAGACGGGTTTTTCTTCTAGTGAGACGATCTAAAATCTCCTTCTAAAAATATCTAACTAATCCAAAAACTAATGTAACTGAATTCCCTCATAATGGGTCTGTCTTCTTAATAAAAATGGAGTGTCCTTTTCTTTTTTCTCTTTTGTTTGTGTTGGACTCTTCGTCCGTCTCCCCTTCCCCAGTTCCCCCTGCTTTTCTTTTGTCTTCTTTTTCTTTCTTCTCCTCTGCTTTTTCTCATTTTTGTCTTTATTTGTACCCAAAAGAAGAAAAGAAATAATAATCTCTCAACAATAAACCACACGAGCAAAGGCATAGAACAAGGGGTCTGAGCCGGTCGGACCGGCTGCCGGTGGTCCTGACCGGCTGCCGGTGGTCCTGACCGGCTGGCCACCTCGGACTTCCTCCGTCTTCTTTCTCTTCCTTTCCTCGCGTAGCTTGAAGGTGGGGTCGTCCCAGCCGGTATGACCGGCTGCCGGTGGTCATTGCCGGCTGGGAGTGGCTGCTTTTTACTCGTCTTTCTCGCATAGCCCATGGCTCAGCCGGTCCTGCCGGCTGCCGGTTGGTCCGACCGGCTGGCCACCACTGCTACACCCTCCGTCTTTCATCTTCTCTTCTTTTCTTTCTTTTCCTTTTTCTTCTTTATTTGTTTTGTGACGGTTTCTCGAATTTCATCCCGTCTCGTCCTTGTCTTGGCATATTCCTTATAAATTGAGACGGAATTAAATAGTATGTGAATACACGGGATAAGGGTCAAAACACGATAAAACCGACGCTAAACTAAGCTTATTACGCTAAAACATAAGAGAATAAAGAGGGAAAACGATTTAAAATAATCGTATATCAAACCTCCCCACACTTAAACATTACTCGTCCCCGAGTAATTAAGTGAGCAAAACACAAGACCCTTATTTGAATAGGCTAAACTAAGCTACTAAAATCCGATGAAAGGCAATTAACGGGCCTTCTCCGTCCCTTCAACTCACAACGAAATACAATGAGGTATGTACTCCCTTGCAAGGCAAGTGGGGGCTTGCGGAAAATTTGCGATGCATCCAAATGATAAGCATGTAAGACCATGACAAGAATGCACCGAACAAAAGAATAGTCACACGCCTCATCCATGTGACGAAAATATCTATAAGGAAAACCGTCTAAATAAATGCATGATCCTTACAAGCCACAAGTATCATAAAGCATGGAAAAGTGTTCGCCTCTTAGCGGTGCAAGACTAATGAAATTTCGAGTCCCGTCTACTATTAGCTTGGTCAAGAGCGATAAAATGGAAGATGGAAATGAGATCCCCGTGACGTTATTAAACACAATAGCATATGGAATTCACGTCTCTCAACTAAATGAGACACAAGGGTCGTCCCGTCTCACTATGCAACTCAAGGGTGAATGATCCAAGGAGGGTTAAAGGAAAAATAGATTTGAGTCTTATAGCTTGAAATTTTTTTTCATTTCTCCAATTTTTTTTGGTTTTCTTTTCCTTCTTTTTGAGTTGCATTTTTGATTTGCAATTTTTGACATTATAGCACACGGTTTTCGTCAAGGACACGCGGCCGGAACCAACAATAGGGGTATCCCCACCGTAGTGGCATCGAGCGGTACCCAAGATGTGGGCCCACTAGAATCCCTAGAAGTTCTGTTTTGCATTTCCTCGACGAAAAACAAGAAAACATGGTATTTGACTCAATATTTTTGGCTTGTTTGCGTTGTTTCCTTTTTGTGAGTAGAATTGGAAGAACAATGAATCAAGGTTGGTTGCATAGTAAGACGGTCACCTAAGAATTCTTTCAACTAACGGAATATTCACATCAATTGGGGTTGTCGAGGTGGAGTAAGTGCAAACTCATGACTCGGCATTAGTAGACGGGTCAAAACTCATTAGAAATACACAACCTAGGGAGTCTAAAATTCCACGATTAAGATGAACACTTTATGAATGGAAAAGTAGCTAGAAAGGATTATGCACATTCAACAAATCTTCCAAATAGACAAATTATAAAACCAATTTTCTAAATGCAACTATATGCCATGATGCAATCTATATATACACCTAAATGCACATGCTTTAACCGACTATATGACACACAAGCTAGTGCTATCTCCTAACAACACACAAGTGGCACACATGCCAATCAACAAAATCCACAACATCGTCATCAACACATCCCGTCCTCCTCAAACAACAAGTAAGAAGAAAAAGAGATAAGGAAGAAGAGAATAGGAAAGATCTCACCATAGCGTCTTCATTTTCCTTATTTCGCGCTTCTTATGATGTGGGGTGCACCTATAGATTGAGATAGGAGGAAGCACACAACAATATATACAAAATAAACTAATTTTTAGGAATTTTTCAAAATTTTCAAATTTTTAAATTTTTCAAAATTAATCTATATACACTAGTCTCCTCCCCACACTTAAATCGGACACTGTCCTCAATGGTCCACAAGCTAGGAGGGGAAGAGCAAACTAAATGCAAAAACATGTTTTTGAGTTTTTCAATAGCAAGAATATGTAAATGACAATGCAAAAAGTGAAATAAATCTAAAATAAATGCAAACTAACTACATGGATGCAAGTTTGTTTATTGATATGAGAAGAGAGCTAATTTGAATTAACTCGCATTTGGATGCTTATGGGGAAACTTTGGATTCAAGGAAATTTTATTTGGATTTTCAAAGTGGGGTAAGGGACAATGTTCAACTCATGAATGCCTAAGAATGAATAAAATTCATCAAAATGCATATGCTCAAGGGAGTGAAGTGGTCCACTTACTCATACCCACAAGGGAAGCTTGTCAATTTTGCCACCGCTTTGCATCATTGTTACTCAAAGCCCGGAGCAACTTGTCAAATTCTTGAGCAAACCCCATAAACAAGCACAAGTAAACGACCATGGGGCTCAAAGAATCATACACCGGTAAACCCAACCCAAGCTCAATCGACTCTTCACCGTCTTCTTCGTGGTACAAAGTAGGAGATGTTGGTAAAATATAGCTAGACTCACATGGCAACTCTCCACACCCCTTGGTAATTTTGGGTGGTACATCATGGTAGACGGGAGGGGTAAAGAGTGTGAAAACACTCACCCTCTCAAGAGGATCAAGAGGTAAAGGCATACAAGGCTTCAAAGTGGTGGGTGAAGGAGGAAGCAAGACCTCAACTTCACCGTTTTCTTCATCAAGTAGCGATTTTCCCAAGCAATTTTCCCTCATGGCCTCTTCAATCTCATCAACTTGGCTCTCCCAACTAGAGGAGGAGTCAAGGAGCCAAGGGTCACCTTCAAAAGAGCTTAAATCAAATGGAATTGGAGAATTCAAGTATGCTTCAATTTCATCATCAATAAGACAATCTATCTCATTCTCCCTAGAACTCTCCGAAGCTACAACACCAAACAAGTCATCACTCTCATCACTTTTCTCTTGTCTCAAACCACCAACAATGTCTTCAATGACATCCACCGAGTAGACACTTTCCACCATCGGCTTGGACAAAGCCTCCATCAAAGAAAAATCAATTTTGCTCTCACCAACATTAAAGGAGAGGTGCCCTTCTTTGACATCAATAATGACACCTCCGGTTGCCATGAAAGGTCTCCCAAGGATGATGGGAGTTTGTTGGTTTTCGGGGATGTCCAAGACCACAAAGTCGGCAGGGATGTAGATGTTACCCACTTTGACCGGGATATCTTCAAGAATTCCCTTAGGATATTTGACCGAGCGGTCGGCAAGTTGTATTGTCATAGAAGTGGGTCTCAAATCTTCAAGGCCAAGCCTTTTTGCAAGGGGTAGAGGAAGGATGCTAACACTAGCTCTTAAATCACAAAGAGCTCTTGAAATGGGAATGTTCCCCACCATACAAGGTATATAAAAGCTCCCCGGATCTTGAAGTTTTTTAGGCATGTTATTCAAAAGCACCGCACTACACTCTCCCGTCAAGGCTACAAGCCCATCATTGGTTATGCTCCTCTTTTTGGTCAACACCTCCTTAAGAAATTTGGTGTAAAGTGGCATATGGCTCGCCACCTCGGTGAAAGGTGATGAGGCTTCAAGCTTCTTTAGCATTCCCACAAACTTTGCAAATTTCTTCTCTTTACTCACGGTTTTGGGCCGGTTGGGAAAAGGTAAAGGAGGTGTGTAATCTTGGGTCACATTTGGAGGAGGTTGGGTGATTTCATCTTCACTAGGGTAATGGTCTTCCACCATCTTACCCTTCAACTTTCTCTTTTCATTGGAACTCATGGGTTTTTGAGGATTTTTCAACTTGTTCTCACCCACCAAAGTGATAGCATGCAATTGTTGGTGATGTGGTGGGCAATCCTTAGGGTGAGAGCCTTGGATCGGTAGGACATGTTTCCCTTTTTGAACGGTA
>JAIUZE010006739.1:0-87685 GCA_022085475.1 Heliosperma pusillum
GTACCCCAAATTCGGTAGATCAATTCACGAAAGAGGCGGAAAAGAGCTCAAGCCTCATAACAAGCGGTACGCTACATGCAAATAACACCACCTCGCAAGTACACAACATTTGACGGCAGGGTCGATCAACGCAATGCGTTCAACTCCCAACAACGTCGTCGTATGCCCACTAACACATGCATTTAAGCAGTAGGATACCTCTCCGTTACGACATTCCAGCCTTACGAACGGGAAGGTAGCCAAGGGAATGAGAGTACAAAGCACAAGACAAAATAGTGCTCAAACCGTATCATTTGTAAAAACCGACTCAAAGTGGGACATATTGAAAACCGTCACGAAACATGTGATACAAGCGAATAAGATATCATATATCCAAAACATGAATATTATAAGACATTACGTAAAATTATATGATAAACCGATCATGCAAACTATTATAAATCACGAGTTTTATAAGTTAAAGAAAAACAACACAGCCGTGTTCCAGGCCGGGCAAGTGACCGGTGGCCGGTGGGCCGGCTCAGAACACAAGCAAAATCCCAAAAACAGAGAAAAGAGGTCTGGGCCGGTTGGTAGACCGGCGGCCGGTCGACCGGCACAGACAATCACAACAAATCAAAACTTCCCTTACTGATGTGTTCCAGGCCGGTGGGTTGACCGGTGGCCGGTGGGCCGGCCTAGAGCACCTCTTCATGCAAAAACAAAGTTTCCAAATGAGTTACTGGAGTGTTCTCAGCCGGTGGTCAGACCGGCGGCCGGTCGACCGGCTGGGAACACCCCTTCATCCGAGAGCTTCCAATACTTAACCAATTCATTTCAAATCTCAATTATACTTCTAATAATCATCAACAATCAATATATATCATCAATATTCATCATATAACATCATTCATTAATCATAGCATGGATCCTAATCTTCCAAATCGTAATCTAATACGATTTTCTAGCATATAAACAAGTAAAACACGTAAGTGATACCGAGTAACCCTTCACCGTTACCTTTATGCGCCTCTACTAGTCGTCAAGCTCCTCTTCTATAAGGAAATAGTCTTTGTCGGGATCTTGGAGGTCACCACCTACAAATAGATAGTAAAAAGATGAATAAAGTTCATCTTGAGAAAGACGGAAAGCTTGAAAAGCGAGAAAGACGATACTTTTAATATCAATACGGATAGAGGAAGGTTAGGGAAGAATAATAAGACGAACTTACGGGAATTCTATCAAGTAACGAAGAAGTTACGACGAATCAAAGATCGATATTCAAAGAGGAAAAGATGAGATTTCTTATAGAGGAAGGAAAGTTGTGTTTGATTTGTGTTGAATGAAATATTAGGTTAAGGAAGGGAGTAGTGATGTGTAGGAAAAAGTCAAAGACGGTTTCAAAGTCAAGCAAGTCAAACCCGACTCAAAAGTCAAGAAAAGTCAAACTCGCCTTAAGACGGAATTTTCATGGAATCTCGCAGAAATTCCAAATACGAACTCGGAAATTCTAAATTCGACTCGAAACTTAAAATTATAAATTAAAACTTAAAATTACTGAAACGATTTCGTAAAATATTTCTACTAGAAAAATAGGGTACATTTCCGGGTGTTACAGACTGGGTTCATAAAACCAAAAAAATTGATTTCAGTTCTCAGTCGCTGAACCATTCAGTGACTGAGATCTTAAAACCCAAGAAAATTGAACTAAGTTATCAGTCGCTGAATGATTCAGCGACTGGTTAAAAAACTTTAAAAAAAATAATATACTTGCTGACGTAGAACCATTCCGTGTAAATAAGTTGGAATGAACCTTACTTTTGTAAATAAGTGTCATTAAAGTCCTACATAAAAAAAAATTTCCATTTTATGTGAAATACTCCATAAATACACATTAAAATTTTCATTTTAACTAAATTTAAGCCCATGAGTCCCGAGATAACCCGTCCCCTTAATTTATCACTACCTTTGCGTTGAAGCCTGACTTGAAACACGACTCCATGGTCGATCACCATTTATATTCAACGTCAACTTCCTTCACCCATGTATATATAAATTACACATATGGAGAAAATCACAAGTTTTTATAATCGATCTGAGATTATCGAAGAGATATTTCTTTCATTTTTTATTAAGTAGTTCTAGAGAATTAATCACAAAAATTGAAAATAAGGACCGTTAGTACCAAATAGGCAAAATCACATTTAATTTTGGGAGCCCATCAATTCATTTATAATAGTGACACCCGTGTTAAAGCATGCACCATACATTTATGCGTCAACTTCCTATCAACACTATATATTGCACTAAGCCAATAACTACAAGTTCGGTTGGTGTGAGTGGTAACTGGTAAGAGCTCATGTTTTCTAAATACGTAATTAAAAGTTCGATTTCTGACTTTTACAAATAAAAAACAGAACTTGAAAGAACTTTATCCACTATTAAATTGTCAGTAGGTAATACTCCTGATCAACCACAAAAAATAAAATAAAATAAAAAAAACTAAACATTTATATGATAGTTTGTAGAAGTTATATGATAGTTTTCAGTAATTGACCTTTTGAATGAGTGAATAATAATTAATTCCGTCATCTACAAATTTTTTGTTACATTTAGTTAAAGTATGACTAATAATAGCTCTTGTGGTATATTACTATATTGAGTTCCATATTGAGTACTACATAGTACATACGTACTGGTTTACATCTTTGTCTTGGAGATTAATATAACATTCGATAATTCCGCAATTGTTACAAAATTACTTTATAATAATTTTTTTTGTTCTATTGAATGCACTATGTCACGGGTGAGAATCAAAGCCCTAACTTCGTGGTTGAGATAAGAGTGCTCTAACCACTTGAGCTACCTTTTGTTCTCTGTATCCTACGGATAATATATAAGAGTGTAATAAGCTGATCTAGACCACTTTCATATCAACGTTAATATCTCTATAGTTTATGTTTGCTTTTCATATATCGATTATATATATAAATATGGATAATTTGTCAAACACTCCCTTTTATATACCATTCTTTGTGAAACACCATCTTTTATTCCAAAATTTGTACAACACTCCCTTTTTAATCATTTTTTATGTATAATACTCCCAAAATCAATGCCCTGACCATTTTCTTTCTTTTCACGTGTGAAGATGGATCAACTTTTTTCCCTCCAATTCCTAACACTCTAAAATTTTCCCTTTTTTTTCCTTTGTCATTAATCAATCTATTGTATCTCATATCTCTCTCTTTGACGACTCTTTTACTCTTTCTTCTTTCACCCACAAAAGTTTAAAGGGGAATATTTCTGAAAATTCAAGCGAGATTAATTCATATTGAAGAGAAGGAGAAGGAGGATAAATGTAAGACACTCAAATTAGAGCTCATTTCGTGTTTAAGATTTAGAATATAAAGGATTTGTGGGTGAAAGAGATGAGTAGTGAGAGATTTTTGTTTGATTATGCTAATTATGATTGAACTTTAAGGTCAGATAAGATTCAGAAGATGAAGGATTTGTGGGTGAGTTGAATTAAGGAGAAATAGAAGAGTCTCAGACTGCCAAGGAAGGATATAAAAGATGTCTGGTTCTTCACACGTGTCAAATAAATCAAAAGAATGGAAATTGGCTTTGTCTCACGAAAGGTACTCATTTGAGAGTATTAGACATAAAAAAAGGATTAATAAGGAAGTGTTGTACAAATTTTGGAATAAAAGGCGGTGTTTCGCAAAGAATCGTATATAAAAGGGAGTGTTTGACAAATGATCCATATAAATACATACACATACGGTTTTTTTAACGTGTGCCCTTAAAACACAAGTTAATAAGCTAAATAGAGAAGGATTTACAAGATAATCATTAAAAAAACAAGTATAAAGCTATTGTTATCATAACTAATGAGATCATCTTGTAAATTCTTTTATATATTATTTAGCTTATTAACATGTGCCCTAAATATGTCCAAAATAAAATTAATAAACTACTCAATAGGTACAAAATAAAATGGAATACGTCAACAATTTGCTGGCATATAGGAAAAAAAATATGCATTACTAATAATTTATTATTATTGAACAAAAAATTGAATATATCTAACATTCTAGACCTCTAAGCTTTACCATATATACTAGCCCTCCAAGCTTGCCCCCTCTTATAAATACCCTAACATTTCATTATTACATATTAACATTATTCTCACAATTATTCTTAAAAACCATTCTCTCATCTACCTTTCACAACAAGCCAAATAATAACTAGTTACTTTATTAATTATACACCCCTTAATAATCCTTAGCTTATTGCATGCAACAATATTTATTTATAACTTAATAATTAACATAATCCAATATTATATATATATAGTATAATAATTCCATTAATAAGAAAAGATGTTGAATAAGCTAGTGGAAACACTAATTCCAGGAGAAGGGAGTAAGAAGAAGGTTATTAAGGGAAGAGTGGTGTTGATGAAGAAGAATGTTTTGGATTTTAATGATTTTAATGCTTCAATACTTGATGGATTTAATGAGCTTCTTGGTAAAAGAGTCTCTTTTCAGCTTGTTAGTGCTCTTACTTCTGATTCAGGTTTCCTCCTTTTCACCCTAAACTCCTTTTCTATTTGAAAATGATTAAATAGTGTTGTTGGGGGTGTCCTAAGTTTCGATATCACCCTGTCGGATGTCCTGAGTTTCGATAACACCCTATCAACATGGTATGCCCTAAATAATACAAATTATAATTCTAGTTGTTGTGTGTAGGTCCATCCTACATCATATATATGTATGAGAGGGTGGTATTATATTGAAACTGGTACTACTTGATAGATAGCGCCCTATTACTAGGTTATATTCTCACACGCCCCCTCCCACAAGTACCCATTATTGGGATTGAAATGTTGATGCAATTCAGGCCTTCTCATACCTAGTGTTACATATTCCACTTTAGAAGTGACGGTTAATGAGATTTGAACCCGTAATAACCTTTTAGTCGCGTTGACTCTAATACCATGTTAAGAAAGCATCACCAAAAACTTAAAGCTATGAGTTGACATTTGATCACAACCCGTCTCAGGATCAGTTTTATATTCTAATTAACATGCAGGGTGTTGTAAGCTTACAATGCTCTCGAATGATCGAGATTTTATATATACTTTATTGGGTGTAAAGAGAGTTATGAGGACGGTTGGTTTATTACATATTGTCGAGTTTCAAACTAAGGTCACAAAAATTACACCTCAATGGTAGTAATGTAGCATTATATGTCAAATTTTATAGAATTATAGATTTATAGGTCGATATATTATCGATTTATCGTGATTCTAATTAATTAGGTACAAATAGTTCTCGTTCTCGTATTAGTAATATTTCGATCTATTCAGTACTAATCTATTTCAGTGAAAGTCGTACGACATGTAAAATGGTGATATGCATGGTCCTTAAACCTCAGCTATATAATACTCCGTATAAGTAAGAGATAAAGTCAAGTTTTATTACCGTAAAGAAGAATTCAATATAAAATCAATGGATCGCGATAGGGCGCCACCGGGTGGTACCGAATCTCGGCGCCACCATAATTAAAAATAAATAAAAAGGAAAAAAGAAAATGCTAGTTTTTTTATTTTGCGCCAAAAATATAAGGGTAGGTATGTAATTTATATATCTATTTCAATTAAAATTAACTTCTAACTAAAGTGAATTACATGTATCATATTAACCTGCTGCCAAAAAAAAAAAATGTATCATATTAACCTAATTTAAAGTAAATTATTTTACCAATAATTAAGTTTCATCATCGTATTATGTTCTTTATCATCTTCTTCGTTTCTTATTTTACCTAATTTAAACCATTACTTTCATAAACAAAGACAAACATAAAAGAATTTGTTACCATTGTCTTTCCCATATACTCCGTTTGTTCCTCAAAAAGTGGCAAATTGTAGGGATATTTTATTGTTTTTTTTATTTGCTATTTTTTGGTTAGTTATGCAAATTTATGTTCCTAAACTACCCTTTTTACTAATTTATTTGAAATTTGAAATTTAGGAGAGGAAAATGAAAAAACTTACCTAATTTACTATGATGCCCTCGGTGGCGCCCAATTTAAGCGCCACCGGGTGGCGCCATCTCATTTTCCAAAATCAATTGCCAATTAAATTGAGTAACTCTTAAACCTAATAATTTCATTTCTTTTTCTTCGATTTAAGTGCATGTTGTGGGTTAAATCTGTTCTTCACCTAAAAAACACTAGCGGCTCCATTATTTACTACTCCCTCAATTCCAGTAAATAGTTTACACATACTTTATTTTGCCCTCATAAAATAATTAAAGCGTAATTATTCACTAGAACAAAAAAAGTAATTACTTTAACTTATAACTCAAAGATATATATTGCATGTTATTGCATACTTGCATGCATGATAATTGATTATAGAGTTACAAAGAAACACAAAAGCATTATCGAAAACAGTTTGGATCCCAAAGTTTTATACATTTTATTGGCCACCCTATTTATTGCACTGAGTATTGGTAGTTTTCAAGTGCATAACTACCATTAATGAAGTTTCGCACTCGAAACGGCATTGTGAACACTAGTAGGTTTAATTTTGACAATTTACATAATTCATGGCAATTAAATATACTCCAATTTATAATGTTCAATATTTCAATGGGTTACAAATTTAGAATAGGTAGTAAAGGGATTGTAGGTCGATATCGACCGATGATAGGGAGAACATAATCTAACGTACTAAAATTACAGATTTAGGCCATGTTCTTTTCGGCTTAATTTCAGCTGGTTTTATTTCAGTTCGGCTCTATTCAACCTAGTTTAGTTTAGCTTTAACCAGTTCTATTCAACTCGCCTCTCCACAAAACTAAGTTTTACTTCAACTCCATTCACTTCAACTCGGATCAATTCAATTTAGTTCAATTAAGCTCACCTCCATTTAAGTCAGTTCAGCTCATTTCAGCCGAAAAAAACAGGGCCTTACTGTCTTTTAGAGTTTCAGTTCACTTCTTTTGAAACCGTTTTACAGTAGTATTCATTTTACGCAACACAATATTATAACGTGGAATTATAAAGCACTTAATTACCAAGCTAAGTAACTAACCTTATATAACTCGTACGGAGTATAAGTTATATCCACTAAACCTTGACATATGACGGTATTGACTTTTAAAAGGTTATAAATTGTAGGTGTTGTAAACACGTTGATATTATAAATAAATGATTTGCAAGATTTACAACCATAATAGTTAAGAATTAACAATTAAATAAATTAAAATATGACGACTTTTTTTTATGAATGCTAGTTGTCTAAGAAAAATTTAGCTTTCAACAGTGAATAGTTCACGTCATGGGGTACACACTCATAAAGTTATTATCAACGTTCATATTTGTCATTTTTTTATCTTATAAATTTATAATAGTTGAGATATGGGGGGCCTTCTTTGATCCTCCCCAGGGGCGGACGCAGGAATGTGCTACAAGGGGGGCACAATTTTTTTTCTTATACTTCTTCCATCTTAACAAAAACAACTTTTTTGTGTAAAAAAAAAAAGTTGATTCTACACATTTTTTTCCGTTAATAAATGATATTTATTTGTTTTTTTATTCATAAAATACTTTAATTTTCAAGTATATGTAAATTGTAGTTACTAATGAATACTAGTAATATCTTGATATAAGATATACTCCATTACATACTAATAGTTCATTTTACCAATAAGTCCAAGTAGTCTAATGGTTTAGGAAGTTGTATATTAGTTTGAGGTCTTGAGTTCAGATCTCATTACAATCAATTTTTTACTACAAATTGGGAAATTAGAGTGTAAGTAAATGACATGGGTTTAAATCATAGTGGTACTCTATTCAATTAAAAAAAAGTAATTAGTGGGAGTCGAACCCAGTTCTCTTTGGTAAAAAGGGCATATGTTAACCACTAGGACACTTAGATTTACATATAATAAATAAAAGGTTTAGTTCTATATTACAAACTTTCTAGAGATCAAAGGGGGCACGTGCCCCACCTAGCCCCACTCTAGATCCGCCCCTGATCCTTCCCTTAGAAAAATAAAAATAAAAATACACTTACGTAATTGGTATTTGGTACTTCATAATATTTCCGTCTCAATAAATTGTTTATCTGTTTTATTTTTTGTATGTATTTAAGAGATATTTTAATTAGAGATAAACAAATACGAGAATGAACAAAATAATATTTTCAGTAGCATTATTAGCAATTCTCTTTTAAAATACAATTATCAATTTTGTTTAGTCTATTTTTCTAAGGTTTTTATATTTTTTTTAATGTAAACAAAGTGCATAACTATCGTGAGAGAGAATTTTAACTATTCTCTCATGCCATACACTTTCCAATATCTGGTATAAACCCCGTTGTCACTTGTCAACGGACCTATATATCATTTCATTATGTAATGTGATAAGACCTAAACACGAAAATAAATATCAAAAATTTGTAAACTTTTTTATAGTATTCTCCACGTCCTTATTCATGTCATTTTTTCTCTCTACCTTTTTGTGTGTTGATAAGGAGTATCTTTTACCGACAGTTGGCTCAATTTCCTTTGAAGTACTGAAGCGACTTACTGAGTAGACCCCTCCGATTATTTGTCGGTCGTTCATGCTAGCTAGGATGTTATCTAAATGATCATCAAGAATCCTAACTTAAGTCAATATTAACATTAATAACATTAATATTAATGTGTGTAATTTGCAGCCAATGATTCAAAAGGAAAACTTGGAAAACGTGCATATTTGAAGAAATGGATAACAAATTTAACTGGTTTGACTCCTGGTGAGTCAGCATTTGGGGTTAAATTTGAGTGGAGTGAAGATTTTGGAATTCCTGGTGCAATAACAGTAAAAAATGAGCATAACAGTCAGTTTTACCTTAAGACTATTACCTTAAATGACATTCCTGGACATGGTACCATCAACTTCCTCTGCAATTCATGGGTTTATCCTACTGAACGATACACGACTGATCGCGTGTTCTTCAGTAATAAGGTAATTTAACAGTTTCTGCGCCTTTTATTTTATAATGTGGTGTAAATGGTCAGTTCTTTGATGTTTCCTTGCTAGAAATGAGATAAATTATTGCAGATGTCATCTAGCTTAGCTGGTAAAGTCGTGAGAGATAGTACTCATAACCCGGGTTCAAACTTTGTCAGGAGCATATTCGCCCTTATGGCTCTTATAGGCCAATATAAATGTGAAAATTGATTAGTTGTATGATGGATTAATTGCAATGTGTTTCAATAGGCATATCTACCTCACGAAACACCTGCGCCATTGAACAAGTACCGCGAAGAGGAGCTTGAGATTCTTAGGGGAAATGGAGAAGGAATACTTGAGGAATGGGACCGTGTTTATGACTATGCATACTACAATGATCTTGGTGATCCGGATAAAGGTGAAAAATATGTTCGCCCTGTGCTCGGAGGCTCTTCAGAGTATCCTTATCCTCGCAGGGCGAGATCTGGTCGTCCTCCTACAAAAACAGGTATGCATATGAATCATCTTATACAGATGTCAACTAACTTAGTCGGTAAAGTTATTAAGGTCATGACCCAGGTTCAAATCTTGTCAGCATCAAAATCTCCTTATAACTCCCTTATCAATTATCACCTAATGGCTCGTGTTATTTTATTAGCCTAGTGATTAAAATGGATGTATGTCTTGATGGCGTGGTATGCAGACCCAAACACGGAGACTAAGCTTCCTCTAATAAAAGGATTAGACGTTTATGTTCCGAGAGATGAGAGATTCGGGCACCTGAAGATGTCTGATTTCCTGGGGTATGCACTCAAGTCACTGTCTCAGGACTTGGTAGCAGGACTGGAGTCTATATTCGACAAAACCCCTAATGAATTCGACAGTTTCCAAGATGTATTAGACCTGTATGAAGGTGGAATTAAGCTACCCTCGAATCCTATTGTCGAGAAGATATGGGAAAACATCCCTTTTGAAATACTGAAAGCCTTTCTTCAAGATGATGGTGCACCCCTCTTCAAACTCCCTATGCCTGATGTCATCAAAGGTACATATAAAGCCATCAAAGAGAATAACATTTCGATTCTCGAGTTCATCGTATTTAGTTAATTTGGTATGAAAATGTAGAGGATAAGTCTGCCTGGAGGACTGATGAAGAATTTGGCAGAGAAATGCTAGCTGGAGTAAATCCTGTTCTTATTCGCCGTCTTGAGGTACTACTCTGTGTCCATACCGACCTTATATTAACATAGGAACAAGTAATTTAGATCGTAACTTCATTGATTTATCAGGAGTTTCCTCCAGTCAGCAAGCTAGATCCACAAACATATGGAAACCAAAATAGCACAATCACCAAGGAACAGATTGAGCAAAACCTGGATGGCTTAAATGTCGATGAGGTAATTAATACGGAATAATTTAATAAAATCGATTTTCCATTCGAAAACCACCACAAAATTCCTTATAAAACCAGAGTTTACTTAATTACAGGCATTACAGAAGAACAGACTCTTCATTCTAGATCATCATGACTCTTTGATGCCCTATGTGGCTCGAATAAATACCACTTCTTCCAAGGTTTACGCCACCAGGACGATCCTATTCCTGAAAGATGACGGAACATTGAAGCCATTAGCCATCGAGTTGAGTCTACCACATCCTGAAGGGGAACAGGAGGGCGCTATAAGCAGGGTGTTTACCCCAGCACACGATGGGGTTGAAGGCTCCATTTGGCTACTCGCGAAAGCTTATGTTTCTGTCAGTGATTCCGGCCACCATCAACTTATCAGTCACTGGTACTATACAAAGACAGGCACTTACACCCTTACAAATATTTGTACTTGTAACTCACTTCCATCTGATATTACAATCTTAACAGGTCGCAAACACACGCAGTGATAGAACCATTTGGGATAGCAACATATAGGCAGTTGAGTGTGCTTCATCCAATTCATAAGCTTTTGCACCCTCACTTTCGCTACACCATGGATATCAACGCAGTAGCGCGTCAGATTCTACTCAATGCTGAAGGATTACTTGAGAAAACTGTGTTCCCAGGAAAGTATGCCATGGAATGGTCATCTGAAATGTACAAGAGCTGGGTTTTCACTGACCAAGCATTTCCTACGGATCTTGTCAAGAGGTACGGAGTAATATGTAATCTCAATTGAGTAAGTTTTGGCCAAGACGGTCCGACCGACCATAAGTTATGGTACAACGTGGTGAAACATGTTGGTTTTCCGATGACAATTCTCGATAAATTTGTTTTGATTAATGTTCTTCAGGGGAGTGGCAGTGAAGGACTCTGAAAGCCCACATGGGTACAAGCTACTCATAGAAGACTATCCGTATGCCGTAGACGGGTTAGAGATATGGTCTGCTATCGAAACATGGGTCAAAGAATACTGTGCTTTCTACTACAAGTCTGATGACATGATCATTAGCGACATTGAGCTACAGTCATGGTGGAAGGACATCCGAGAAAAAGGCCATGGCGATAAGAAAGACGAGACGTGGTGGCCGGAAATGAAGACCTTGGATGAACTAACACAAACCTTGGCTACCATAATATGGATTGCTTCTGCCCTTCATGCTGCATTAAATTTTGGGCAGTACCCTTATGCAGGCTACGCCCCTAATCGTCCGACAATAAGTCGAAGATTTATGCCGGAACCAAATAGTCCGGAGTATGAAGAACTTACGACAAACCCAGAAGGCGTTTTCCTGAAGACAGTTTCAAATAAGCTTCAAACTTTGATCGGGATTTCACTGATAGAGCTTTTGTCAAGGCATTCATCAGATGAGGTTTATCTCGGACAACGAGAAAATCCCAATTGGACTGTCGATGTTGAACCGTTGCAGGCATTTGAGAAATTTAGCAAGAAGATTGTGGAGATTGAGGATGGGATTATAGACAGGAACAACAATGGAGAATTGAAGAACCGGGTTGGCCCGGTGAAGGTGGGTTACACATTGTTGTATCCTACTAGCGCGGAAGGGCTTACCGGCAGGGGAATTCCTAATAGTACATCCATCTGAAGCTTCTTTAGGGTTGCATCGAGTATCACCTATGTGTATATTACTATCTAATATATAGTCGCGATAAAAAAAAAAATGAGACGGTCTGAAACACAAGACTACCACAAACAAGACTTACTATTCATAATAAAAGAATGTATCGCATATAAATAATTTGGATTTGACACGGGAAGGTCCATATAAAACGCATGTATTTTCAAGGACCGCAACCCATATATTGTTTAATTATATTATGACAATACTTGTGTGAAAAATAAAAGAAGACACATTTACATTCATCCCTACATATATTTGATGAAACTAATGGTACCATGCCAAATACTTGAACTCTTGCGCATGCATCCATGCCAAATACTTGTAACAGAATCTACGATACAGAGGTCAGAGGTGGCAATCGATCCAGTGGGGTCGGGCCAACACGGGTCACATTCTGTTCAGGTTCTGTCACATCAATATTACCATTCATATCAAATCAGCTTCAATGCAGGACATTATTAGGCGAGTTGGGTTTACTTTAAATCATTATCAGGTTTACTTTGAATCATAAATTAATTGCAGGAGCGCTTCTGCTTGGCCACTGTAGCTTCACTCTGTTGTACAGCAAACAGCATTGCATCGTAAATTAATTGTCAAGAGCCGCCATTGGAAGACGGACTAAATGCAAGTATGCAACAGACCGTCGACATCATGGAAGCTACAATCAAGAGCTCTTTTGATGGAAGATATGCCCTCCACATTTCCCGCCTGTGGAAGTCTAGAATTTACATTCTGTGACTTTCTGGAGGCCTCCATGGCGAGATAACGAGATTCATATCATGAGTCTGCAAACATGAACGTCACTAATACTGAGAAACAAGAATAACACAAAGCAAACGAAATATTAAGATAAGCACCGTAGATGTGAGGCTCCACTTGATTATTCCTTAAAATCAAACCGAAAGAGTAGCCTAAGACGATAAACATACAAAGCTGATCAGCATTCAGCAGCACAAAATTAGGCCGACTTCCAGCAGATATAACATGGGTTCGGTCATCCACCGCAGAGTGCCCATTCCTAGCCAAACCTATGGCGGCCATATGACTATTTAAGTTGTCGATATCAGAGGCGGATGACGATGGAGACTCTACTACAAATGATAAGTATTTACACATAAAGGTAAAATAGGATAATAAATAGACAACTTTTAAATACCAGAGACAGGCACACAGTACTTCATGAGTTTCTCATACCGACTTCAGTACAATACTTCAAACCTTTGTGTAGATTGGGACATTTGGAACGAGGGACATTTGTCAAAAAAAAATGACATTTGAAAAGAAAGGAAGAATTTGAAAAGAAGATGCCACCAAGACTTCATGTTCATTCATAAATAAGCAATAAGAGATACCATTATCGATTTGTTATGCACTACCTCAGGAAACCGTGGCCGTAGCACTCCGACTCATTCGGGAGGCTTAGCCGAAGGCCCCCGTGTGGCTGGGTGATGCGGTTGTTACATTGTGTCCTTGGTTTTTATTTAATTCCAGTACATCCTGGACCCGGCCAAGACACCGGGGACACTAGCCGTGTCATAGTGGACACGACAAATTGTAGTACACTTAGATTTCGTAAAATAAACCCGAACCCGAAAAATCGATTGAAAACATCAGTATTGAAATATTGATAACTGATCGAACACCCCTATATGAGTAGCTTCAATAGTACCCAAAATCCGACTCAGTACCAATCGAACTAAAACCGGAACGAATACAATAATGACTTAATGATACCTGAATTTGGGTATAAGAAGCTGCAACAACATACATAAACGGTAAATAATTTTTTTCTCACTAAAACCTCGTATTTATTTTAATATAAACTTGTTGTTTATTAATGGAATTATGAATTATATTCAAATTGAAAAGTATAAGTTACATTTAATCTAGGCTTTTGACCTTTAACTCAAAAAAATTATGACCTGAAACTCAATTGAACTGATATAGAGCCGACCCTAGTCATAGTCAAATTATATCCTACTCTCAGGAGTAGGGAGTAAGACACTCCCGTAGGAGTTATAGGAAAAAAAATAAAAATAAAAAAATAAAAAAAATTAACTACCCAGTACATGGTTAACTACCCAATACATGTTTCAGGGGAAAAAAGATTATACATCGGATGTACTACCTCAGACTACTATGAATTTGAGTTTTTATACATTTTTTTCGAGCTTTTTAAAGTTTATAAATTATATTTTAAATGTTATAGGTGATGTATTTTGAGTTTTATTATTGCAATTTTTTTGAGCTTAATGTTCAAATTAATGAACTCAAAAACTTTATATTAAAATTCATAATTTTTAATACTACACTCAAAAACTTTAATGTAAAACTCAAAAACTACATTATGTGTGGTAGTACATCAGATGTACAATCCACTTACTGATGTTTCAGTGTACGTTTCTTTTTCTTTTCCAAATTAGTCAATTATCAATTTTAAAATCCTATCAAATTCATTAAATTTATAATTTTCATCTAGCCGTACTCAAATTTATCAGGTTTATTGTTCATAGTCATGAAATTAAACTACCAAATTCACTAAACTCAAAGTGAATATAATAGGGTCATAGAGTGAACATGACATTAAATAACTCATATTCATCAAATTACACTATCATATTCATTGAACTCAAAATTAATACCCCCTCCGTCCCGGTCATTTGTTTACCATTTCCATTTATGGGTGTCTCAGTGAGTTGTTTACCTTTCTATTATAAGTAGCTTTTTAAGTACAACTTTACCAAATTGCCCTTGGAGAAAAGTTGGAACAAAATGGACCAAGCAGCCCATATACATTCACTACCTTAATTAGCCGATCAAAATCAGATTAAAAAGCAATAATCAGGTGAAATAATCAGGTGGTCCCCCTTGAATGAAAATCAGACTAAAAAGCAAGAGAGCAAATGGTCCCCAATTCCCATTCCCATTCCATATACCACTTGAATTAGTTAGGGGTATATTAGACTTTTCATCCCTTTTCTTGGTATTTGTGCCAAAATGAAAGGTAAACAAATCACTGGGACAGAGGGAGTATAATAGTGTCGTGTGGTGAATACGACACTACATAATACATATTCATCAAATTACATTATCATATTCACTAAACTCGAAATGAATATAATAATATCATACATTGAATATCATAATACATGAGACATATTCATTAAATTACACTTTCATATCCACTAAACTCAAAGTGAATCTAATAGTGAAATATAATGAATATCACACCAAATAACAAATATTCATCAAACTAAATTACCATATTCACTACATATTCTACGTCATCGTCATTGTCAATATTATCATCATCATCATCCCCATATTCATCTTCAATTTCATCTTCTAACACATCTTTTGCCGTGAATGTTACATCTTCTCTCGCATTACAACGAATCTTGTGAGAGAAACGTAAATTCAATTCAGTTAGCTTTCACTATTTGATGATGTAGTATTAGTACATACTTCCTCTATTCAACTCCACTCTAGCACTTTCTTTTTTGTACACTATTCACAAGCGATCATATAATTGCAATTTTCTCTCAATATATAAGTAAAAAATATATTCATGTGTGATCTTGTTTGATTCGTCTTTACGAGTATATTATTAATATCTAACTTTTATAATTTTTGCAAACACGTAGCTAACGATATTTACCGTGTAAAACACGTCTCGGCAAATGTGAAAAATTTTTTTGGTAGAGTGGAGTTGAATGGAGGAAGTACCTGATTAGACGATAAAAAAACGACCACATGTGCTATGATTGTGGGCTATTTGTGAATATAGGAAGAACGAAGAAGACGAGGAAGAAAATGAGGTTTGTGTTTGGTTGGTAAGTGTATCTGAAGGAGTTAAGGAGACGAGAGAGTCAATGAGGACTGGGTGGATATTTTAGAATGTGGTTATTATTATTTTTTAAAAAACAAATAAAAAAATGGATAAGGAGCATGTAGTAGATACTCCCGGGAGTATAGTCTAAGAATTGCTAACCATAGCCAACTCGAAACAACACAAACTGATTAATGTGACTAATTGAATTAATACTGATCGTAATCGAACGGAAACCAAAACTAACGTCAAAACCGGTTAAAATCAAACCGATTAAAATCGAACTGCTTTAACGCTATCCGAAACTGAACCGATTGACCCGTTTGTCAAAGTTATCATTCACGACATTCATTATACCAACATTCCTTTGTATATTTGTATCACAACATCCTTTCCTTCCACCACTTCAGCGACCAGCACCTCCGACAAGGCACTGCCGACGGCGCTCGGTCTCTAAAACTCTCACCAGGTTTATTTTTAACTTTTCCCCAAATTGAATCTAGGGTTTGTGCTGTTACATTAATTTGTTACGCATTCTATCCTTCACTATCCACTAAACCCATACAAATCAATGTCACATAGACTTATTCATGGTTTATTTGTTACCCATTTGATCGAATTACACGTTCATGTTCGCTTATCCCAATCTTTATTTGTCTTAATTATTTTGTCAGTGAATCAATCCCAATTTTATTCTCAAAATACCAACTTTTATTCAAAATATATGATTTAATTATTACAACTTTACAAGGTACTGAACATAATACTGTTATTCTTAAAATTGGTATTTCTTAATTCTTATCTGTTGAATATTATGGTTACTATGGTGCCTTGTTTATGAATTATGATGACCATCTGACAATGCAATGATATAATGTACTGAACTAATGAAAACTTGTAAGACATGTCGGATTTTGACTTCTTAGACATTAATATTGGTTTTGTCATTTTACGACTTGGTGGCCTTTAAATGACCAAAGTTTAGACGTTGGTTGTTATAATTTTTTTCAAATTATATTGAGTCCTATAAATTTCGAAGGGCCGTATCACGTGTCTGTTTCGTGTTTGTGTTAGTTTTCGTGCAACTTAGCTTGTAGCACACTTGTGCCACTGTAGTCTTTCCTTAAAATTTAAGTTACTTTAATCCATGTAGAACCTATGTTGCTTGGACTCGGTTAGAAGTATCCGACACGGGTACGTGTCCAAGTGTCGGATTCGTCTATTTTATGAAAACAAGTTTATATTTTTGGTCTAAAATAAAGTGTTCGAGTGTCCTACCCATGTCTGAGTGTCCAGTCTCCGACACGGATACGCGACTACGCGAGGTAATATTGAAGAGTCCGAGCAACATAGTTTAAAGCACCTGTGTTTGGGTTGGTTTGAGTCATCACCAACTTATATTGAGTGACGGGGTTGATTTTTCCTACTGGGGTGATCACTTCTCTAAAGAAAATGACCGAGTTTTTTTAAACAAAAATGGATGAAAACTCAACATTGGTAGTTCATTCTACAGATATATATAGAGAGAGAGATAGAAAAAGAAGGAAGTGGTAATGGCGGACTTCCAAACATCGACTCATAGAACTAAGTGGATATTCACGCAACAGCAGTTGGTACCCGCTTCCTTGTTCTTTCATACATTATCGCAGTCCATTGTTATGTACCTCTTGCTTAACTTTATGTTTGACACCGGTGCTTATTTTGTGTAGATGGATAAATACAAAGTTGCCAACAAAAGGGCCGCACAATCGTTGAAGAAGGTAAACTTATATACTTCATACGGAGTATTTTGTTTTAGATTTAGATCGCGGCGTTTGTATTTTTTGTTGTGTACTTCTATATAGCTTTGTTGTTTGAGATTGACAATGTTTGGAAACAATGGGCACCTTTGTAATTGATAATCTTATGGCCCGAGTTTGATTCATGGCTAATTAGTCAAATTGTGAGAAGCTGTAGGTATTTGTGTGGGTTGAGTCTTTTTCTTTTTCTTTCTAGGATTGAGATACTCTTTTACACATTGTGTTACATGAAGCTTTGCTTTTCAAAAAAATTGATTGTTGGAAACATGATTTGTAAGCTGTTCTATTGTGAGGGCTGTAGAGATAGAACAATTAGTAATGGTTGTTTTTTGTGACATAAGGTAGAGTGGGGGTGGCTTTAACTGCCATAACATGAGAATTGTTACTTTTAAGGGTTTGCTTGGGGTAAACGTAAAACAGGTAATTATTAGTCGATTACTAAAGCTTACAACAAGAATAAACTGTAGGAGATTGATGGTTGATAGTGGCTGTGGAAGGTGAAAAGAAGAGGCTCGTATGGGGGTAGTGCATTGCCCTAGGGAGGTGGGTAGCTTATCCCTTTTTATGGGTACTATTATTCTCCCTTCTTTATTTCCACCTTCCACCACTGCCACCGCTTTCTCTATTTTTTTTATTGATACAAGCTTTTTCACCCTAGTAACAATTATTCCCATTCAAAAAAGCCCCTAGGCTTTGTTTGGATACTATAACAAGAAGGTAAGGGAGGGGAAGAGGATGGAAGAGAGGGAAAAGGAGGGAACGGTAGGAGAGGGATGGGAGCAAGAGTGAGCTCCTTCCTATTATTTTCTATGTTGGAAGACTTTAATTTGACTCGTAAGCGGGAAAATGAATCATATTAACATACTATTACAGTATTACTAGAAAACTAGAAACTTTTTATGCATTAGGAAGGAAAGCCCATGAATCATGTATACTATTGTTTTGCCGGTGTGTATATTTCCACCTTTCTTTTGGTTGCCATTTCAAGATGCTCAGAATATGTACTAGGTTTATGTCACCCATTTGCCCACGTTCAAGAAAAGAATGTGCTCTGATATTTACAGTGTTAGTGAAGTATGGTACAGCTTCTTTGGAAATTGACGCTGATGGATCATTCTCTCATCCTAAACGGAAAAGGGATTCAGAAAATAATGGTAATGCTTTGATAAGATAATGTCTTTTACTCTTTCTTGAAACTAATTTTATAACCTATTCAATACCATATATTTCTGATGTTTTTGAGTGACCGTATTTGTTTGAGTTAAGGTGATAAGCATTCTAGTGTTAAACCACTCAAGGTTGAAGATGAACGAATGCTGCACGCGTTTTATGAAAACAAGATTCAAGAAGTTTGTCGAGCCTTCTTTTTTCCACATAAGATTCAGGTCAGTAGTTGTGCTTTGTGTCAATTTCAAGCAATTCTTTTTATTAATGGTTCATCATAGTGCCTGTGGTTTTCAGGGGACTGCATTGATCTATTACAAGAGGTTTTACCTACATTGGTCAGTCATGGAGCATGATCCAAAATATGTAATGTAAGATATCTATTTAGCTTTTTGTGTTTCCATTAATAACTATCCCTCATCCAGAAAGTCTGCCCTCTTTTTTTGCTGGGTCTAAGGATACATATCATACCTGCAACTTCTGCTGTATCTTAATATAAAAATTATTCCAAGACCCCGTCCCGTACTCCCGTGTCTACTTGATCGTTTTTAACTGACATTACCATTTTGGGTTACTATACATTATAGAAAGGGGTCAAACTAGTGTGGTTAAATCAAACATGGAAATCAGGGGGAAGAAAGTGTCTCACTATCCATCACTTTTTAATTTTATTGTTGAAGTGTGTTGGAGATTACTGACATTAGTAACCACTTTGTTGACTTGTAGCATCTATTCTTCTCTGTAAAATTGCAGGCTTACCTGTGTATATTTAGCTTGTAAGATAGAAGAGAATCATGTGTCATCTGAGGACCTTGGCAAGATTATCCAATTAGATCACCAGTTGATTTTAGATAATGAGATGCTAGTCCTTCAGGTACATATGAATGCTTGGCTTTCTTTCGTCTTGGATCAACAAATCTTGAATAGCAAGAAGTTAGCACTTTTGGTTTGATTACAATATTATTGTTGACATATGTGTAACCTTTCTTCACAGAGTTTAGGATTCGATCTAATTGTTTATACACCATACCGCTCAATCGAAGGGTTTATTGACGATATGGAGGTATGTTACTATGTTCTATTACAAATCTAATGGCTGACGTGTTTTGTCAAAGTGTGACCCTTGTAGCGCAGTTTTTGATATTTCATTCATCTGCTTTGGCAGTTTGACATTCTGCTTTTGAGAAAATTTGATTTAAGAGAATTTGATCTTGTTTTTGTAGGACTTTTGCTATTCAACGGGTGGCCAAATGGACTTGGTAAAGGTATTAAGAACTTTTACTTCTTAAGATGCATACCCTTTTGGTTTTTATTGTAATATATTTCTTTCATGGACATCTGCATCTTTTAACTTTATAATCATATGCTGAAAGATATCAGAAATCTTTTTTACCTTCAATGTGTGTCAATTCTTGACATCTTTTTCTTCGAGTGTATTAGTGACGTGAAATGGATGTCTAGCGAATCCTGTTCACAAAGTAGGTGGCGCAATTAGGTGACTGAACTCAAAGTAAACTGTGAGGCTGATGTGCTTGGTGCGTTGTTTGAGTAGTATATCGATATCAACAAAGTAGGTGCTACAATTAGGTGATTGAACTCAATAGGGCTTCTTTACACAACATGTACCCATCATTTTTGAATAGCCAGTTCACCCAGTTGTATGACACAAATGACTTTGTAATGGTTGATTTATTTTGTCATCGTATTTTCTAGTTGACCAGTGGCCTCGAGTCCCTGATGTATGTTATAATGAATGGTCCTGAAATGATTGAGATCCCCTTTTAATTCTCCACGACATATATATGCTAGTATCAGTGTACATTATTTTTGCTCTCTACTGCCTCTATGTTCGTGGTTTATATATTTACCAATTGAATAGATTTATCTGGAATTGTTTTTTGGGAACTCATTTGTTTGGAATTGGTATCCTTTTATATGGCTTTCTTTCAGGATTTGCATCAAAAGTCGTTCTTTGAGGCAGATAGAGCCATGCTTACCGATGCACCTCTTCTGCTCCCTCCAGGCCAGGTATTAGAAATCTTTTCTGCTATGTAATTGTCGCATGTCTGTATGGGTATCACTCATCCCGGAATTATCTTGCTGCAAGCTTCTTTCCGGAGGATATTCAGAAGTGAACTATCATCATTTCATTCTGTCAGTCTGTCACCTTAGCCAGTTATCACCAGTATGCTTTTTCACTCTGGATGAGTGGATGTTTTTTAGTTCTGATGAGATGACAAATTGCCGTGAAATAATAAGTGTATTCTCATCTCAGGAGCTTTCCTGGTTAAACTAAAAACTCATACATCTGTATTGTGGTCTTTGCTAACGTGTTTGTGGTCCTTGTAAGATATATATTTTGCCAGTAGAGGTTTTTGAAATAAATGAATCCTTTGTCCAACAACAAGGGCAGAGGGGATCGGGGGTGATTTTCCGCTATAAAGGGATTATTTTTAAAAAAAAATTATGTGAAAAGGAGAGGTAAAATTAGAAGAATTTTTTGTTTGTTTAGACTTGAGAGCGTCATACATTTGTCCGCAACAGCTCCTACTTGCTTATAATGCTCCCTCCTTTGTAATTAGTAATTTCTGTTGAATATGTTTCTTTTCAAAGGGCCGTGAACAAATAAACTTAAGGCAGGCTGAGAAGAATTTAATGTTTTAGCATACGATTCCCTTCAAGAATTAGCCATATGACTTACACATTTTTTTATGCACAAAACCGTATTATTGTCCTGTTCAATCAATTTTGTTTTTTTTGTCTAAAAAATGAGTCTCAAGTTTTGGTGTTTTTTAATGTAATTTTTCCTTGCAGTTGGCACTGGCCGCGCTTCGTAGAGCAAATAATGAGCTCAGAGTTCTTGATTTTGAAAGGTGCTACACTTCTATTGTCATTTCAATTTTTTACTAATTAGTTCATCGACTTTTATATTGATAGTTATTAATACACATTTCCATGCAGATATCTTCAGAGCATTTTCTCACGCCAACATTCAACTCGCACTATGTCAGAACTGAACCAAGCCTTTGATGCTTTTGATTATTTGGTACGAATAAATAAATAATAGCAACTGTTACAGTCTTCCAAAACTGGCATTGTCTATGGTTTAATGCTTTAAATTGAGTAGTGGTAGCCATTAACATGATGCACTGTTTTTTACTTGAACTCCTGGTTTGACGAGACTGCTTCTAATCCAAATGAGCGCTGTCTTGCTAGATTTGCTTAAAGTACTCAGACCATATCTCACAAGAATCAACCCTGTCGTAGTTTGTCAAGGATGTCGGTATCTCTTTTTAACTAAATCATGCTATGAATTTGGCTCTTTGAATTTCGATTTATAGTGTCTCCTTTATTTCTTCCTGTAGCCGCCCTATTTTGTATGGTTTACAGTTTTTGAGCTGTAATTAATTTACTGTATGTTTGCCTTGCTCTTGTTTGTTCAATCTCACCCTCTCAGTGAATCTAATAATGTTCATTGAATGAAGGCAGACGAATCCCATGACAACTTCTCATCAAAAGAACGCTTTTATGTTATGAATTTGTGTAAGGAAATAAAACTAAATTGAATAATGGATCATACGGTGGTCATCAGAAATCATTTGCTTTCAAACCATTTCAGGAGGTTTTGACATCGATATACAAAATTAGTTATAATTGTCAGCGACTTTGAAGTTAAATAACATTTTTTGAACATTGTTTGTTTCACTTCATTTTTTTTAATAAAGTCAATCTGATGTTATTTGCTGGCTAATATCATGAAGATAACAAAAAAAACCTGTGATGGCGAGGAGATGAAACGTGCTGCTAAAAAACTGAAATCTTGTCAGGATGTTGGATCTCATGATGGGTAATTACTTGTTTCTGTTAACCTCTTGTAGATTAGAGCTTAGTTCAGACATAGTCTGCTTGATTGTTTATGCCATAGTAAATTTTGTGCAGTAAGAAGAGGGAAAAGAAATCAAAGCGCAGGTCTCATAAAACGCCATCTGCTGCTACCGAGTACGATTCTTTTCATCTGTGAACCTTTGTTTCTGATCTTGTCATTGAGTTGTTTGTGAGTGGATTGGTTTCTTTGTTGCAATTTGGTATTGGGATCTCTATCCTGATGTCCGGTCATTCTAGTGTAATGGCGAATCTTAATTATAATGTAGGAATGTATTTTTTTTTTCGTATCAAGGGTGCTACAAGAGAAGTTTTATGATGAACTCAATTTAGAAGTATCACTTCTCATAGTAAACTAGGTGACACCTGCTAAGTAGAAATCTATGTTTTTGAATTTTGATTGGATGTTGCTTGCTCTCTCCGTTTGAGGGAAGCTGTTATTATGACACCAACGCCTATGTGCGTGTCTGGCATTTGTTCACTTTGAGTCGACATCTTATTTTAAACCAATAAACACGTTTAGTTAGTATAAATTTTTGATTTTTTTTGACAAAATAGCCAGGTCTCACGAGCGAGCAAGAACAGTTGCTTATAATAAACCATGGAATTGGTTGCTTGTGGGACACTTGTTCTCTACTCATTTCTTGTTTATTTTCAGGTGATGTATTTTGTGTACGGTTTCGTTCGAGTAAGAAGAGGAGTTTAACTAGCAGCTAAGCAAGTTATGTATCTAGCCCCTATCAAGCTGCCATTCTAATAGCGTCCTAATCTGAAAGCCCAGGTACCATTTGCTGCGGTTCATACAGTAGCAATACACGTACCACTGGGAAACAATTGGTTCATCTTAACGTATATTTTGTCCGGGCCAGTTGTCACGGAGAACGATTAGTTTTTATCATTTTTTCATATTCGACACTAAAAATTTAAGGTAATATGCAAAGTGATAGCAACCCTTGTAGTATGATATCTCTTGTATTATTGTCTTTGTAACAACTTAAAAGCAATCAAGTTTCTGTCCAATAAATTTGCACATTTTGTAGAATCTGTTAATTATTACCAACAGAAATTTTTGCTTCTCATGGATTCAATCCCGGGGCCTCTAAACTATTTTTCTTTATCAAAATCTGCAGTCAAATATATTTCAATCACGTAGAGGTTTTTTTTTTGGCAACCGTAAAATAACTCCTTACTAGTTTTACACCCGTGCAAATTGCACGGGTTTGTTTTTCAAATATTGTTATCAAATATTTAACAAAATGAATTGTAATGTCAACTTTTGAAATACACATACATGCGCATATGTAGAAGACATCATATAAAATATTAAACCCGACATATTAACATTCTTGTATCAAACATGAAATAAGTATAAAACAAATTAATTCAAACGTACTAATAAATCATATTATGAGTTAAAAAATTATAAAAAAAACCTTGATGTTTATAACTACTACATTAGAAGTGATGTAGTTAGTGATATGATTAAAGCGATAATAGCAAACTCGATTTATTTTTTAGACAAATTATCTTTTTCAATTGTAAAAAGGTAAAAAAAGCGACATACACCAATTTTGGCATGCTATCTGAGCATGTTCAGGCGCGAGTCACCCGACTTATTTACGACATGACCAATATTATAAAGTAAGCCGTTTGAAATTTTACATAACAATAGCCATTGTAACTCGAAAAATTTTTACATAACAATAGCCCATGAAATTTTACATATTAAATAAATTGATAGTTTTTCACAAATTAGAATTCACTTTGTTAAAC
Organism: Heliosperma pusillum; assembly: GCA_022085475.1. Lineage (NCBI taxonomy): Eukaryota > Viridiplantae > Streptophyta > Magnoliopsida > Caryophyllales > Caryophyllaceae > Heliosperma > Heliosperma pusillum. Next base: position 24,511 of record JAIUZE010006739.1, read on the forward strand.
TGTAATTTATTTTGTTGAGTGTTTTTTTATTTATAATTTTATAAACGGCTGTGATTATAAATATATAATATAATATAACTTATTTTTGCATTAGTTTTATAAGTATATCTATACTATTATGAGTATTATTTTCCAATGAAACTAACATGACTAATTAATCAACACCAATTTACTATTAGATCATCCTTCAATTAAAGGGGGGGTGTTTTTAGTTACATGAGTATTTTCTTACTAATATGTGTAAAAGCGGGAAAAATATATATAAGAAATGACTTTTTAATTTAAACTTGGTACAAAATTAATAATTCTAAAAAAAATGTATTAAATTTTCAGTTGAATTATTTGTAAAACTGGATATAAAAAATTAAAGTCATAAAGCATTTTATAAATATTACTTATAATTTAGAAGTTGTATTTTAATTAAATGATGTTGAAATGTTAGTGGGCCCTTATGTGCATGATGAGGTGGCTTCACCAAAATGCTTTAAATGTTCTTACTTTAATAGAAGAAAGATACAAGTGTTATTTGACTCATTCAGAGGTGGAGACGTAGAATTCTATCTATAATATTAGTATCCAATGACACTTTCAGAATACACAACCAATTAATGTTTACAAATCGGACCTTGTGACTTCGTGAGGAGTCGGGATTTTTATTGTTTGTTGGTCTGATATATCCTCTCCATCCCAATCATTTGTTTATCTTTGATTAAATTACTACTCACAAAGAATATTAAAGGTAAACAAATGAATCGGACGATGGAGTATAAATACGCCATATGATAGACTCCAAATTGGTGCAATTTGTTAAGTTCTGGAAAAGTCATAGATTTCTCTATATGGGTGAGTGTTAGGGGGGTTCATAATTAACCGAACCGTAAAAACCGAATCGAAAAAACCGAAAATCGCATTTTTTTTAGGTTTGGTTAACCGAATTGAAACACAAAAACGGTTCGGTTAACCGAACCGGTTCATTTTACTCAGGAACGGTTCGGTTACGGTTCGGATTTTCATAACCGCGGTTAACCGAAACCGAATCGTGACATTATTACCCATAGCAAAATATTATTTGGCTAGCCCAAAAACTAATAATTACCCTTATTTTTGCACTCAAACTCTCATACCTTACATTTCACCCTTATTCCGACACCCAACCACCCGCATCCTCAATCACTATTCATCATTCTATTATTGAATTAAGTTGTCTTACGTTCAACAGTTAACTCTTCCTATTATCTTATCTTTAATTATTTTTATATTATGTTTATCTTGTAGAGTATTACTATATTCACCATTAAAATATGTCAATGATAAAAAAAATAGAGCAAAGTTTCTATTTGGAAAAAAAATCCGATAATGCAGCGGTTTCGGTTAACTGGTCTAACCAAACCGGTTCAACCGGTTCACCGAACCGAAAATAACCGCAGCAAACGGTTCGGTTACGGTTCGTCATTTAGCCGGACTGAGTGTGACGAAAGAATTGGGAATAGTTGCTAGTGTTCTTGACCAAGATATATTACGTGACGTTGATTTTTCTAGAAGACAAATTCTTGTATATAATGGAGTTATAGATAATAGATACTCTCTAATCCAAATGAAATGTAACACAGGAAAAAATAAATTATTTAAGATAAAGGGGTAAATGAGGGGTAAAAAGGGAAAAAACAAGCAGATTATGTAATTATAGATTTAATTGTGGGTTGATATGTAGATCATGTAATGATATTTTGTGTAAATAACAAATGTGTATAAGGATAACTTGGTAATGTTGTGGGTCAAATAAGATATGTTACCTTTAGTGTGGTTCGTCCGTTTATAGTAAGTGTTACCTCGTCGATAAAACCCCTTATTACCCCATTTAATGGATATATAAAAGATAAGGATAATGGACACAAGATGGAATCCTCGTGGTTATACCATGTGTATATGATACGTCGATAAGACGATAACAATATGTAATTCCCTCTCCCGGATGTTCTCATGAAGCGGTAAACGACTTATGAGGATATTCTGAAAGGGCAAAGTAGCAAGTTGGCTCAAAAGGTCTGTACTTCTGTGTAATTAGGCCACTTAAATATCATTAGGTGCAAATTAGTTTCATACGTTTTGCTAAATGTGCAATTAAGTCCAATCAACAACTTTTTGTCTTTCTTTTTTCCAATTAGTTTAATTTTCTTTACAAATAACACAAGTAATAAGAACATAAAACTTTTTATGATATTTTCTTTTTCCTCATTTATTTTTAAAGTGTATATAATTGTAGAAAATATATCTTATAAAACCTCTTTTCTAAAAATACATCACTATATAAATAAAAAATATTAAATCATATGTGAAGTATTCATTTTATTTTATCTTGTATATTTTTTATTTATAAAGAAAAAATGGCAAAAATGACAAAAATAGTGGGAGAATAAGTTACAAATATATTATTGACTAAAAGATATAATTTAAAGTTTAAGACTAATAAGGTTACAAATAATCATAATTATATATTCTCAATATCTTTTATTTAAAGTTTAAGGCTAGGTTAAGGCTAATAATAAGGAGAGAATAAGTTACAAATATTGACTAAAAGATATTGAGAATATGCAATTATACAAGGAGAATAATTATGTTAATTATTCTCTAACATCCCCCCGCAAGACGGACGGCCGGGTTGAGAGACCGATCTTGGATAGAAGCATATCGAAACGAGGGCGAGGGAGAGCTTTTGTAAGCGCATCCGCAAGTTGGTCGTCATTAGCAATGGGAACAACACACATACAACCAGATTGTACTCGTTCGCGTATAAAATGGTAATCAAGCAAGGGCAACGTGTTTCATGCATGTGGGAGTGAAATACGGGATTAGCTGAAAGACTAGTGGCACCGAGATTGTCACAGTACACAGCAGGGGTCGAAGGGAGTACAATGTGAAGCTCAGTAAGAAGGTGACCGAGATTGTTATCAGAGTCGTGTTGGACAGGGTTGTACGAGTTTTCATAGAGACATAATTCCACCAAGTAAGTCGAGTAATTAGTCTCCGTTCAAGAGGAGATAGTGGGGATGTCTTGCTATTGCAATATGTCAATGATGATGATACTCGAGAATATGTTTGGAACGATCATAAAAATAAGTCGATAATTGGAAAAGTGGATGTTCCTGGAAATCGGAGATGCACCGGAGTCCGGAGATGAATGGGTGTGTACTGCTGCCCTTGCTCCAATTCCCGGCACTGATCCAAACAAGTGGCGTATTCTATTTTCTCAAGAGTATTAGTCATTGGATCCAAAATCCAAATCCGCCAGGAGCGTTAGTGGCTAGAAGTTAGAACAGGTAAGATCATTAAAACTTGTATACGATCGTATCGAATGTGAGGCTGTGAGCATAGAAAATCGAGTTTACCTTATGGCATAAACACAAGCGACAAACTCTTTTTTCGCTTAATTTAATAAATGTCCTTTTTTCGCTTAATTTAATACGGAGTATATGTCTTTTCTATCCAAAAAAAAAACTTGACACGGGAAAAAAAGACTACCGCATTCCCGATTACGGGTTTTAACGAGCCGATCCGATCCGATCTGATAGAATCCTAAAATTGGGTGAACTGAAACCGACCTGAACCGTGGCTAACCCGATAACCGATAGCAACCTTATTTTTTTCCAACCGGACCCTTGATCCGATATTGACTTAACCCGATGGCAGGATGACGCGATAATAAACTAGCTTTATAATTGTGTAAATAAGTTCAAATTCATTTGTCATAATTGTTTTCAGTTAAAACTACAATTAATACACTTACGCATTGTTAAAACTTAAAATATATGTTGATAACTTGACCCGGTTCTGACCCGCTAATGATCCGACCCGCCTTACTTCATGCTAATGATCCGACATGAACTGTAACCGACCCGGATGATCTGATTACCACCTCTAATTCCCGATCATTCCCCTAACAGCATCTCTAGTAGCAGATGTTGAGAGGAGACTTATAAAAACATAAAAAAAAAAAAAAAAAAACGAGGTACTCCGTTACTCCGTATATCAGAATTCACAACACGAACTTAACAACAACACAAGACACAAATACTAAACATTAAACATTAATTAGATATATAGTCATGGCAATCGGCCTTGTTTCTGAAGAGGAAACGCTAAGATTCATAACACTTCTTCCAGTCGATATCATGCGTTACAAGATATTAACAAAGCTTCCGGCTAAGTCGCTGTTACGCTACAAGTCCGTATACAAGGACTGGTACAATCTTATTAACTACTCGAATTTTATTAATATCCATCATAAGCACACCCTTGAATCCCATGATTCCGACGATCTTTTAATCGTTTATAGGGAACGTAGTCATACTTGTTGCTATAATTATCTTGATGCGCCTAATTATACGAGTTGAGTACACGTAGAGACGACAGTAAAATCCATACATCGACGCCAATTCTCGTATAGATATTGTGGGTTCTTGCGGTGGTTTGATTTGCATAAGATTGGCTCGATTCGGATTATTAGACTTGTATAATCCTATAACTAGAGAGTATCGTAGATTAATCAAGTCTCCTTACATCGCTAAATACGATTCCTCTTCTTTATGGTATAAAAAGCTACATGGATTTGGTTATGATTTAATCAAGTACAAAATAGTGAAGGTTACATTTTGGGCTAACGATTTTCCACCAGATCGTGTCGTTCATGTGTAAACGACAGGTAGTTGTTCACGGAAAGAAGTCGAAAAAGCACCCAAATCGATATACCCATGTAGTGGGATCATGGTGTGGTTGTCCATAACAAGTTACACTGGATTGTTTCGGGTATGCTGATCGATAAAACCACGAGTATTTTGACTTTTGATCTTCAAACCGAAGAGTTTGGATAAATGTCATATCCTATTAATCGTACGATATATTATACGCATAGGTTTCGTTTGGTGGTCTCAAATGGGCGTCTATACATAATTGCGACTCATACGTTGTTGTCCAATGTATCGATATGGGTGATGAAAAAGTATGGCGTAGTAGAGTCTTGGACAAAGTTATACGAGTTTTTAGGAATACAGGTTTCTACGACGGGACTTAGGGTCATAACTTACCGTTGGGGAGGTGTTGCTAGTAAAAGATGTGGGTAGTGAAAATAAAAAAATGGCGTGGTACAATCTTGAAGATAAGTCAATTAGAGAAGTTGATGTTCCCGGAAGTCGTAAATTTATCAAAAATGAATGGGTGTGTGTTGGTAGCCTTGCTCCAATTCCGAACAATGATTCAAACAAGCTTAGTGTCTCACGGTAACTAAGTAATGACGATGTACTTACCAGGATTTGTGACCTCCTTACAGATTTTACCTTTACTTGTCGTAAAAAGATATACTTGTCGCTTGAAATGTGTGTTGCGTAGTCTAGATGGATGCACCGTCGCTTCTGCTGTCCCAAACATGAACCCGGCATCCCAAAGCTCGACGAGCTTTTTATATGGACTTTCATGCTTTTTCGCTTTTTCGCTGTTTCGGTAATAACTTTGCATTCGCTAATCATAAGACTTAAAACAGACCAACCCATATGAAGAGCAACGTATTCTAACATCCGAAGACCAAAAGAAAAAAACAGTTTTTCCGATGTGAAACTTCCTCCATCCGACTTCTATGACACAGCTTTACTACACAGCTATGCAATAGGAAACATTAAACCTTATATCCCCCTGACGATATTGATAAAAATAACACCATTTCCCAAAAGTAAAAATATAAAGACCCATAAGTTCCGAAAATTTTGTAACATTGCAGGTCATCCATGAACTCAACTCAAAAGACTTAAAACAGCATTGCATCGCACGTCTTAAAAGCTTCCTCTGACCTCTTTAGGAACAGATAATAGTCTCAGATGACACAAGACGAGCTACAAGATCTCGCGCAATGCAACTTAGAAAAGCCATTAACACACAGACCTCTGAAAATATTTACATTGGCAGTTGATCACTTCTCATGTGTTTTAAGTTTGGATATTTAGACTGTATGATACTAATGGTCCAATTACTGTGGCGGTTAAACATGCTAATAAGAGTTTCAGTAGACATAAGACTAGTAGGCTGTAGCTCCGCACTTGAGGATCAACAGTTCAGGTAAATTGCCGCCTTACATGTGTATCTTCGTGCACGAACACAGGATCATGGGAAGTCGGAGGGGACCTGGGCTTGTCCCATAGCAACACCACCCTCATTCGGCAAGGCAGGGTCGCCAAATGAACTGCCTACACCCTCGGCATATGCAGTGATTAAGAAGTAGAGAATACTCAAGGTAACACTTGCCAAGGACAGGACAGAGGCCACTGCAAAGACACCGGGTTTGGGTACATAGCAGTACTTATAGCCGGACTGCACTACGTTTTCTGCTCCATGTTGATCATTGAGGACTGCGCCACCTAAAAGTGAGAGTAACGCTACAACAAATGTGAACCTGAAAAAATCATAACATTTAAAATCAAGAATTATATCGAGGTAAAAAAAATACAGCAAACTACATTAAAGGAATAAACAGACCCAAGTTTCGCGATCTTTGACACGTTTTTGTGGACAAGGCAGTATGCCCTCATCCGAAACGGGTAATTCTAACCCGGGGTAACACGATTACTGTAACATTTGGTTCTACACACAAGTTGTTAAAAAGAAGCATACAGAATATGGAGGAGGAAAGGAGACTGATGACAAAGCAAACAAGAACGTAATCGTTCCAGTTTTTGTAAGATCAAAATGGTTCCCATTTACATCTCAATACCCCTATCATCAAAAGCATCCGCTATTGCAAGTTTTCTACAGAGCAGTAAACGATAAATGTCTTCTTGCTCTGCTCCGATAAAAATAGTTCCTCTGAATCATACTATGGCCAACACTTCATATTAAAATAGTCCCCGAGACTCGTACAGTCATACTATGGCGTAGCTGAATGCATCTTAAATAACGAACATATAAAAGTACCAGTAGCATATTATGAAGGGTTTATTTACATCCGAAAGGAATTTAGTTCTATGTCCCAAAATGTAAAGCATCAAACACAAAAGTAATAAGTAATTTCAAAGCATTGAAGAATGGAATACCAAGATACAATGAAGTAAACGAGGGCAAGAATCCAGCGAGTAATTGAAAAATATGAATTCCTTCTGCAACAGATACAACCACTGGTAGAATTGACGATAAGATTGATGATAATATGAGCAAGCAAAAGCGCAATTGCTGATGTGATCCCTAGACCATAAGCCGGACTTCTTGGGTAAGAACAAACACCAGGTGAAACTTCACGCAGTTGAGAAACCTGCAAAGTTGACAAAGGATCCATGAACAACAGTAACAAAAGAACTACTCCATATTCGGATACTTACAGCTTAGATGTACAAACAAAGGGTTATACTCTAATTCGAACACAAATACTAACTTCTACATGACAAATTGGATACCTAGCTAAGGCTTGCTTGAGATGGGGTAAATTATTACAGGTGATAGAGCTCGAATAAACTAGCAAGTGAAGGAAAGCGGAAATAAGATAAAGACAGTAATAATGGTTACCAGTTTACCACTTACCTAAGGGAAGGAATAGTTACCCGCCTCCCTCAGGTTTTGCATTACCGCATATGGGGTAAAGGTTCCCCCATCACCTTCTCTCATCGCCCTTCACTACCATTATTAACCACCAAATTCAGTGGCGTAGCCACATAGAGAGTAGTGGGGTCTAGAGACCCCACAGGTTTCTAAACAACAGACGTTTTATGGTGTTCAATTTGTCGGATTTTCCAAATTTTGTACGATTAAGACCCCATAATAAAAGAAAATGAAAAATAATTAGTTAAATTGTTTACCATTACGACCCCATAATAAAAGAAAATGAATTATAATTAGTTAAATTTTTAGTTAATTTGAACCCACACTAAAAAAGTTCTAGCTACGTCACGGCCACCAATCTCCCATTTATTTCGGTAATAGATTTAAAATTGTTATGAGAAAACATCACAATCTAAACATCGGAATATGAAAGGTAAACAAATGAATGAGACGGAAATTTGACGCAACTTCCGAAAACATTACAAACATCAATTTCTCTAAACTCATCTGTCCACATCAACAAATACTCAAGCTTCATTCTCACCAACATGACAAAATTACAACAAATCAATATTATATTTTCAACAAAGAGTCAACCTTTAACTTGTAAAAACATGTCAACAATATTACATTACACAAATAACCAAAAAAAAAACTATAACAAAGCACAAAACTAAGGAGATTAGCAAAATTCTCATACCTTAATCCTAGTACATTCTGCAGCAAATCCCAGAACAACAGAGATTAATCCTAAAAACCCTACTATTAAGCATATTGTTCGAACTTTTATTACAATACTACACATTTTTTTTTATTCCTTTTCTTTTTGTTTTCTTCCTAATTAGACAACCGGGTTTAATATGCCTTAGAAGTGATGTCCGAAGAAAAGTTACGAATGCCACCCCACTCCATGCTCTACCATTTCCTTGGTCTCTTATTTATAGCGTTTTTTCGACGAGAAAGACAACGTAGTTCATACTTAATCCGGTCGGTTCGACTCAATTTAATTCAGGTTGGGTTATTTTTATTTGAATTTATTAGAACTTAGGTCAAGTCTAGGGAACTTAGGTTAAGTCTAGGGATGTCATTGAGGCGTGGTTGGGGTGGATATTCACCAAGCAATTTTCAAATCCATCCCGCCCGCCATTCATTGCGGGTACAAGTTTTCAAAACCGTACCCGCCCCGCTGGTGAAAATCTAAATCCGTACCTGCTCCATTACCCGCCAACCACCTATGTCGTAACCTAATATCGATACTTTGTTAAATAAAATATAGTTTATTCACTATGAATTTTCGCAAATTTTCATTTTTATATTTCTAGTTTAAGTTTCTCAATAAAAATTAATAAAGAACATTATAAAAATTCACAAGAATATATATTTTTTTAATACTTGGTAAGTAAGAGGGTATTAGGTGGATATGGCGTAAAACTCATGCGTGTCCTACCACCCATGAGGGGTGGAAATTTGGTAATCGTACCCGCCCCAACACCTTTCCACATATACTCACCCCGCTGACATCGCTAATCAAGTCAGGTCATTATGAATTCGGGTTATTTTTTGGTCTGTGAGCTGAGTATCAAGTTGTCCAAGATAATAAATTAACAGAATTAATTTTTCACATACGAACTTTACTCTTTCATATATAATTTTTTCATAAAGTTTTCATATCATACCTTTTTCCTAAAATAACACAATCTTTTTTCTTCCTAATCAATAAACATAATCAAATTGATTCTTATGTATACATCTAACCTATAATTGAATTTAAAATAATGGATTATAATTATCCAATTACTTAAATAATTTTATATTTAGCAATTATTAATGCAATTTTTTTTATTATTAGGTTTATTATGTTTAAAAATTATTCTTAATTAGGGTTTGTGGGTGGTTGTTAGGGTGGTCAACTATTGTCGTTGAATAGGACCGTGGTGGTCGTAGCAGGGGGCGGAGTGGTTGGTTAGGCTGTCGGCGTCGGGTTTATTAGTGGGCTGGGTTGTTGGCTGGGACGGAAGTCGGGGATGAAGAGGTAGGCATATCTGGGAGTTTTTTTTGCTAAAATGGGGTTATGGAAGAAAGTATTTAACTAATTGAGGTCACTTTGAAACTAATTACCCAAAATGGGTCCACGTAGGCTTGGTTTAAGCGAAGCTGTTACTTGGATTATGGCCGCTCTACGGGAAAGCGACTTGAGTGAGAGTCGTCGGCCGACCGAGCGACCACAAAGAGCGCCAAAAAAAAAAGGCAGTTATGGGGGCTTGATCCCACGACTTATTCCCAAGTTATTCTTTAACTGGCCAACAAGCCAGGATGACTGTTACAATTTTCGATGCGCTGAATAACATATTTCCTGCATTTAATGCAGCAATAAACTAGAAACGAAAATATATATATTTAATTGCTCTTTCATAGCATTGAGATACGCATGTACTAGTGGTATAATTGTAGAATTAAGTATGCCAATATTGGTAAGAAGGACTGAGGTTCGATTTCTCTTGAATTCATTTTTTACTTTTTTTTTTGAGTTCGCTATATATGCTCGCTCAGCCGCCCAGCGACCGGCTCTCAGGTCGCTTCCCCGGTGAGCGTCCTTCATCCACGTTACAGATTTGATGTAACCGAGCCTACGTGGACCCATTTTGGGTAATTACTTTTAAAGTATCACCAACCCGTTAAATACTTTGTTCCATAGCACCATTTTAGCAAAAAACTCCATATCTGGGGAAGGGAGGGTGATGTCGATCGTGTTGGTCGAAGCAGGGGGACAGTGGTAGGGTGATCGCCTTTGGTCGGAGCACGGGGACGGCGGTAGGGTGATCGCCTTTGGTCGGAGTCCGGGGGAAGGAGGGGGATCGCGGGACATGGGGAGGTCGGAAGGATGGTTGTAGTTGGTCGGAGCAGGCGAGGGAGAGAGAGTACGGGGTAGGGGGAGGGAGGCCGGCGGGTGATGGTGCCTGCCAGTGGTGGCCAGTAGATGTAGTGAACAAAAATGTTGATGGGAGATGAGGGAATGGGGCAATTAAATGGGTGAGAAATGAAAAAACGACAAGGGTAATATGATAAAAGTCGTATGTGAAAAAGTAAAATACGTATGTGAAAAAGCACGTCCCTAGATTAATAGGCAGTTCGCAACCATAAGCATTCAATTTGAGTCATATACTCGTATTTGTTCTGCTCAATTGCAAACGAGGTCGGTTTGAGGTATTTTTGTACTCGTTGGAGAGATGGATTACATGTTTTCTAAGAGTTGTCAACATGATGGTCTAATGTGGCCTTATGTGAGGTCGATTGGTATGTGAAGTACGGCTGATTAGAGAGGATTGATGCAAGTCTAAGTTTACAGCGGGTGATCATGGTGTTTTTCGTGGGTCTTTTTAGTAGGGGTATGATGTTTTGTTTGGTTTTAAACTTGGTATGTAGGTAGTGGGGAGTGCAAGTAAGGTAGATCGTAGTTTTGTTGTTTGTGGTGCTTGTCGGTTGCAAGTGGTGGTTCGAAAAGAGTGCAAGTAGGTTCTGATGTGCAAAACACTTAAGCGACCAGAAATTATTTAAGTTGTCCGAATCCGGTTAAAATTTCGTGTTCGAAAAAACAAATTATTAAAGGTTGTCTAACTTGTCTTAGAAAAACTTGTTTTAAAGGTGGTTTTTGTAATTATTTTGGTTTTTTTATAAAATTTGTGTTTAACAAAAAAAATCCTCTTTTATTTCATAAACAATGTTATAATATTAATCTTTCCTTATACAAATGAAAGTATACCTTTCATGATACAGAATAAATATAAGATATTTTTATAACTCATATCTTACCTAATAATATCTTTGTGATTACTAATTATGTGTTTATTAAGATAAAATATTTTTCTTAAAATTTAACAAATTATTTTACCTCTTTTTATTAATCACTTTTGGACAAGATATTATTGTTAGGATATGGAGTATATTTTCAAAAAAATATGAGAATTATTTGAATTACACGATAATACCGTGTAGTTGGGGAAATTATTTTCGAAAATAATTGACCAATATTTTGGTCAAAGTAATATTTTTTAATAATATTATCTTATATATAAAAGATATTTTTGTGTAATATTAGGCTTTACATATTTGATTTATGCCATTTTTATTTTCTCTATAGATATCTTTATCGAGATCATTTTTCGAGTTAACCTTATCTAGAGCATTTTCAAGAGTAAAATTTTTATAGATTTTGAAAGCAAAAACTTTACAAGCATTTTATTTGAAAAGGCATTCTTAATAGAGTTGAATTCAAAAGGCAAAAGTCATTCATAATTTATTTTACTATTAGTTTAGTTAAGTGAACTAAATTAGGTATTTCGTTAGTTTCTTGATAACGAGAGGGGCGATGGAGAGTGCGTAACCATACTCTTTGACAACTATATTTTAGTAGTGGGTCGGTTAATTAATTTGGAATGCATAGTATATTAGTATGCCACTAAATTAAGTAATAATGGATGTAGATCTCGGGTTGTGACATCAAAACGCTTCAAAAATCCATTGTTTCTCTTTTATTGTCTTTGTTTATTATTATTTCGTTATTTATTTTTTCATTTAATCTATACTTTAATCATTACACTTTAATAGATAGTTTTACAAGTCGAAAAATGCATATACTATATTGTGTACTACTTAAGAGGCATCATTTATGAATTTGAGAGGTCATGAAATAAATGGTGGGTCTTCCTTTGTCTGGGACTGACTGGGCCTGGGCCTGGCCCATCCGCCCATCCCACTTTTTCGAAAATCAACCAAGCTGTTATTTGACGTCGACAAATTACTAAATAACGCCGACAAATGTAAAGAGCTTCCCAATTTGTCTGTCACTATATTATTTCCAACATAAACCACAATATTTCAAAAATTCTAAAATAAATAAAAAAATATTTAAGCGGATTATAATAGCATCGTCATTTTTTAATAACCGTTTCAATTCCGTCACCAAAATCAACGAATCAAATACGAAAGTAATATAAATTAATTTATTTGATGAAAGAGATGATCCTAGAGGAGAGTTGTTGTTTACTTATGAAGGAGTTTTAGAGACACGAACACTGGGCTTTGGGCCATAAATACATAACATAATTTTACTAGCATATTGTCGTTAGACGGGCCATAGGATAATTTACCATCACTACATCGCACCTTGCAGTCCCAAGTTGAACTGTCGGTTCTGATACCATTTATTGAGTCCTCTGCAGCGGGTTTATAGAATTAGGTGCATGAGATCAACCCACAAACAAGTGGGGTGTTCGGAGGAGTAACTCACCATTCACTCATATTCTACCAATATGGAATAATTCTAACAATGTGAGATAATGCCCCTCACACACATGCATATGGGAAGAGACCTCAACCAACTTCCATCCCAAAAAAAAAAACAATGAGCGGTCTCTTTTGTTTCTACTATATATTATGAAGATTACATCACAAAATGACAAGATGGAAAATACACATAGAATTGAAACTGCACAAAGATGATAATTTGATTAAGCACCAGAGTTGTGACGAGGTATTTCACGTTCCTTACGGCGTCGTGCACACATAAGAATGGCATAGCAACTCAAAGTGAAGACCATTGTTATGATGCACCAAAATGCTGCTCCAAAAAACACTGCCTGACTTGCTAGCAAGCAATCCTCTTTCTTACCGCTACTACTGATCGTGTTGTACCCATTCATTAAGAAGCTCTTATCGTTGGCTATTGCGGTGACTACTAACGAACTGAACGCTATTGCGAACGATGCCCTGCATTGTTTAGTCAAAAGTTTAAGTTCGATGGTTTCTAATGAGCTATGCAACGTTAGCTCATATGAATTCAATCCATGTCGGATATATAATAATAATTAAATGTGAAAGCATATATACTTGGGTTGGCTTCGTGGTAGTCTGGAAAAGCGTCTCAACTTTCGTACAAGGCTCGTTAATTTTACGTCTGCTAGTCAAGATCGTCCATGACTGAGTAATAAGGCAAAGGTCATTTTATTGCATAGAGATAATAATCGACCAAAGCTGTCTGAAGTTAATTAACGTAACGGTTAAGACGAATCTATTATGGAAAATAAATCTCAAAATCAAACCAATCCTCGTCGATTATGAAATTCTTGTGACGACACCAAAAAAGTAGAGAAAATATTGTAGGAATCATACCACCAAAGTAATGATAAAATGGTTCCAGATGATAAATGTTGTACATCTAATTTCAACGAGATTTATCTTCTATTAAAAAAAAGGGTTTTCTAATATGTTTTTTCAAATTCTAAAAGATAACCCTCTTTTTTAGAAACACATACGGGCTACATGGTAACCTTCTGTTGCATTACTATTTGTCACCTTAATCTTTAACTTTTGTTCTGTCAATTTGTACCGTTAAGTAGGAGAGGTGTCGATGACATGACGTCGGTAGACGATGACTAATAGCTGACACACACCCCCTATACACCATCGGTCTCTTATTACCAACCCCACCTATACCCCTCCCCCAACTATTACCTACACCACAATCACAGCCTCCGCTGCAACCACTACAACCACTAACGTCGCTGCCTCCCCACCCTAATTCACCGAATTTCCGCCGCAACGGTCGAAACACTACCAACCCCATATTCCAAAACCATTAACTCGATCCTTAAACTTCTCCCCCATCGTTGCAATCTCATCCCACTCCCCTAAGGCTAAAACACTAGATCACGGTTATTTTATGGAGAGGGGAAGGGAGTTTCTAAGGTGGGACCGTGGGGTGGGTGGGGGAAGGGGTGGTTAGGGTAGGGTGCCGGTGGGGATGGTGGTGGTTGTGATAGTAGGGGTGGTAGTTGTGACGTTCGACATCCGAAATAATGGTGTGAGGAGGTGTTAGCTGGTGGTTTGGGGAGGGGTTGGTAGTGATGGGCGGTGAAAGGTAGGACCGTACCAATTACTCGACATTAGCCAGTTAACGTCAAAAATTGACGGTTGTGTATTAATTAACGTGACCATGAACTTGCAAGTGGAAAACCATTAATTTACCACTTGCTCTCCCACTTGCAAGCTTGTGAGAGGGATGCGCCCCGTCAGAAACTTGTGACGGATAGACCCGTTACAAGTAAGATTAATTGTAATTAATACTAATGTACCACAATGATGGTTATTATAAGTTTGTTTTGTGTAATGTACGGATACCATGTCATGTAGGATGTGAGAAGACTAAGGGTTGTCATGTAGATGGAAAAACCCAACAAAAGAACCCAAAAAATAAGCCCCTACATGTAATCATACTAATCAATAATGACAAGTAGAAGTGTGACCATTAACGGCATTTTGAAAGTGGTCTGTTCAAATTAACAATACAACAATCAGGGACCATAATCCATAATGTTTTAGATCTCTTAAAGACTTGATGATGGACCTTGTAATGAAATTCAATGTCAAATTACATGTACCCAATTTATTGACAATAGCGTTACTACAACGATAAGGGTAGCTCATTAGCTTATAGAGCGATTAGATTTCATTTGTTTTATTGTATATGAATAATAATATCATTATATTAAAAATGACAATGGATTCTGAACCTATTACCCATATTCGTATCACTTAACCCTAATATCTCACATATGTATCCTATCTTTATAGACTCGTTGGATTTGGATTGAATCTGAGTCCACTTTTTTGAAAACGGATTTGAATCTAAATTTATCCAATCAAACCCAAATCCACCCCTATGAAGCTACTTTTGATAAAAATAAAAATTCCCATTTTTAATAATAAATTAATAGACACACATCCACCTTTCTCCTTTACCTTAAAAGGTCAAAATTCTATCCCACCCGCCATCAAACCCTCACACTTTCACATGACACTCGATCGTACATTCATTTTCCTAATTGGCGTGATCGAGTGTGAGTAGTAGGCGTTGTTTTGCTTTAAAAAATTGTTGGCTTTTTACGATTTTAATATTTGAACAGACTGTTTTGTTTGTGACCGTTACAAGCTTGTGAGCTCTCGCAACACCTCCCACGCAAAGACGTAGCTAGGACTGGGCCAGACCGGGCCTTGGCCCGGGATCTTTTTGCAAATGTTATGTATTAAAAAACAGCTAAAAGAGCACAATCTTCCATTGGTAGAGTTGGTCACAGTGCTTCTACTAATACAATGGATTGTGAATGATCTTGTGTTCGACTCCCCATAGTTACATTATGAAATTTTTATTTCTTTTCCTTTACTAAAACTCTTTAACGTCATTATTTTAGCTTTCATTAGTGAGTTTTCTACTAATAAATTGTTATATCGATCCTTAGGCCATTTTTAATTCATTCCATACACGGGCTTTATTAATTCCTAATTTTTTCCCCATAATACTCATTTACTAATTTGTAATTTTGTATTCATACATTTTGAGACATATTTGAGAAGATAAGTGTTGTCGAAAATTGATAACATGTACTATATAAAAGATTTAATTATTTTAACTTTGTCGAGATTTTAATCAAAGATGAATAGATTTATTTCGGCCCTGCCTAAGATTCCGTTCTGGCTTCGTCCCTGCTCCCACGTGCCCTTTCACTTGCTTCTTGTGAGAGGTAACAAGCTTATGACGGAATAGTGTTTGTGACCGTTACTACCGTTTTTTAATTGTCATTGATAATTTTCTAATGCTTGAACATGAGTCTGTTTTGTCCACCCGAAAAATTCTTGGGTCCTCGAAAAGAACCATAATTACGTCCTCCCTAGTCACTCATTAGGAGTTTTACCTTCATTATACGGATAAAAAACCACTCCCTTCGTCCCGGTCATGTGTTTGCCTATTTTATTCTTTATGACCAGTATTTTAATCAAAGACAAACAAATGATTGAGACACAGAGAGTATAAATGTAAAGGTAAATATAAGGAAAAGAGTTAGTCTCCCTTCAAACGGCTTATTCTCGTCTTAAACCATATGACGGAATTTTGTAATCATTTTACAGCCAAATGTGACAAGTTTTGGAAAACAAGTTACCATAAAAAGTAAACTGAAACACTGGTTGTACCATTGTGGTTACATTTTACTATAAATCGATCACAAGACCCCGTCTGAAACTTCAGACTTAAAAGTGGTTGTCTGAAACAAGAATTTGCCGGAATAGAAATAAAAATTCTTATTAGCAAAGGAGGACGTAATTATGGTCCTGCCTAGTCCTGGCAAATCGAGCTTGGGCCTAGGGCGGCACGGACCCGACCCGGTTCCGGCCCGACACGGAGGTGAAAACCGGGCCGGCCCGAGCGTGCCTAAGGCGGACCGCGACGCAAGGAAAAGAAAAATGGCAGGCTTTTTAGCCTAGCCCGGCACGAACTCGAGAAGTCCGGCACTGTTAGGTAGAGAAAATGGCCCAGCATGGCCCGACACGACACTACCTAATTTACCACTTTTAAGCATAATTTTTTTTTTCCAATTTAATACACTATAATTACCCCCTCCATTTAATTTATTTGATTAGCAATTCAATCATTTCTCTCTTATCTTACAATCTTCTACTTATAAGTACAAATTACAATCTCCTTAAAATATATATAAACTTTTCTTTTAATTACAATTAGTCAATTATTAAATATATAAACTTATTATATAAAAAAAACTTATGATTTTTTTAATCATTTATTAATGCACCATGCGGAAAAAAAAAAAAGCACACCAAAACGGGCTAATCGGGACATGCACGACTCGGCCGAAGCCCAGGCACGACACTTCCCGAATTTAAGCCGGGCCGATTGCGGGTTGCAGACAAGGTTTACGATTTCGGGCTTGGCACGGCCCGAAAGCACGAAAAACCGGGCCTAGCAGGACCAGCTTCTCTGCTAGGCACGCTTCTCTGTTAGGCACGACGGGCCGGCCCAAAACACGGCCCAGCCCATTGCCAGCACTAGGCCACTAGTCCTGCCGAAGAAGTGGACTCAAGAATTTTTTTACCCGGGAAATTCACATGGTACCCCCGAGGTTTGCCATTTTGCACGAAATGCCCAAAATTTTGATTTAGAAAACTTTAAGAGGTCATAACTCGTGTTTACGAGATCATAAAGTGACGATTTTTTTTTCAAATCGATCATCTTTCCGAGAACTACGATTTGAAAAAAAAAAAATTATATTTGGATCCCGTAGCTAGGAGTTATTGCATGTCAAAGTTCTTTTGACCGAACAAACTTTGAGCGAGCATATCTCTTGGTTACGAATTCCGAACTCGACAATTTTTTTTTTTCAAATCGTAGTACTTGGAAAGACGATCGATTTGAAAAAAAAATCGTCACTTTCTGATCTCATAAACACGAGTTATGACCTCTTAAAGTTTTCTAGATTAAAATTTTGGGTATTTCGTGCAAAATGGCAAACCTCAAGGGTTTCATGTGAATTTTCCGGATTTTTTAATCCACCTTTACTCATGTACCTTAGGCTACCGAGTTTATTACGGAGTAACTTACTGCAACATGTGATTGAGGATTTTTAAAAAAAAAGTTATGGTCTGGAATATACGGGTGACCCAGATTCGTAGTGTCCCGATATGGATCCTGGCTCGGATCTGGTCCAGACTTGGCGGTGCAGATATGAATCCTATTGGACACGACCAAGATCCGACGCGTTGCCATTCTACAGGACAGGCCATAACAGTATAGCACGATATTTTTTCCAAAATGGGGTTCAATAACAAACAAGTTAAAAAAAAAATGGGCGTTCTTTGAAACCACTAACTCGATAATAAATGATGAATTAAAAATGAAAGGTAGAAGTAAAAGAGAGGGATAATAGAAGGAAAAATACATACCATGATAAAAGGAAGAGGATAAATGAAATAATCCCACACAAATTGCAAGGAAACTTATGACCGCAACAAAAACAGGCAGTAGAAACAGTTATAAGTATCTGATGAATAAGAATGAAGAGAGCAGCTAATATTCCAACTGCAAATGCTGCACTGCTTGGATATGTGCATACTCCTTGCTTATCTATTCTTACATCTTCAATCTACCAATGCAAATAAAAGACGGGTTTATATAATTATATTCGACGAGTAGGATAAGGGTATGACTGCGTACATTCGACATTACGTCTGTATATAAGAATAATGAATGCAAGCAACATAAAGTGATGCACCTACAGAAATCAGTAAGTCTCATTGTCGACGGGGCATATCCGTCTACAATGAGTGACGGTTTGCCCGTCTACAACGAGAATTTGTGGAAATAGAAGGATAAATCATAAATGGATGATAACCTTAATTCTTTTGGCATATGCAAGGAAACTTAAGCCTATTGCTGCTAATCCAACAAGCAAAGCCAACACTGGAATCACTACTTTCTTTCTTGCTTCCATTTATTTTGTCTTAACTAAATTCTAACCTTCTTTTTATTTTATTTGTTTATAATTGAAATTTGAGGACGTGTTGGGGTGTTATAGAGCATAAGCAATGGTTAGTTTACATTTTTTTTTTCCTTTGTCACTCTACTTCTTTTCCCTTTTCTTTTAAGGTTTTTTATTTTATATCCTACAATCAGAAGTTTTCTTTTATCATTTTTTTTACCCCACATATATATACTTTGAATAAAAAATAATTATATAAAGTGGACCAAATGGCATAGAAGTCAAGATATAACTTCCTACCTCCACAACGGCACAAGTGCACTACGAATCCTCTGGTCCAGAGTAAAACAAAAACAGAAAATATGATTTATTTACGATAAAATACAATTATTTTTTGATAAAAAAAGTTATCAAAATAATTATTGATAAAAATGTGGAAAATTTTAACTGTAATTTTTCCTTACAATATTTTCTCATTAAATAATCACTTTTTATTACAAAATAATTAGAAATTTTATCGTCTTAATTTCATACAAAAAAACTAAACCTGTCTAAAATAAGAATTTACCATAGCGGCATAGCCCCCAGAATTCCGGAATATCTCTTATCTTTCTTGAGTACGTTAAATGTCAGGGTAGTGGACTAGTGGCCAATTGTTGCTCCATGGGTCCCTAAACAATTTAGATTATGCTCTCATGTGCAATTTGTCCAACCACCAACATACGTTTTAGTTTATATTAATGGTGTACTCGAGAGTCGGCCAGGCCCAGGCGCCCAGCTCTCATCACCAAACCCGAACCAAGCCCGAGGAATAGATCGGACTAGGCTGTTAGTAGGTGACCCTGGCTCGGCCCAAGGCAGGCCGGACTGACAAGCATAACATAATTTTTTTATTAAGCAGAACCGGGGCCCGACCTGTTTATTAAGCAGGCCTGACGGGCCGGGCAAAAAATGGGGCATTTGCCGGGCCGGGCCGAATTGACCCGCCCATTGGGCCACCTCTAGTTTCAATTAAGAGGAATATATCCATCTTAACATTAAAACGGGTCAAGTGTTATCTTACACAAACTTCTTTCAGATGCTCTTCATCTCAAATATTGGTTCCACTTTTTTTACGTTAAAAAAAAAGTCAATTAACAATTACACCCACGCCAATATATATGACTTTTCTACAATATCTCCCACACAAATTTCTTCTTTTATTTTTCCTAAATTGCATCCATATTATATACTCAGCTCAAAATTTGCACATGCACAAGTTAGTTTTCAGGTGAAAAGATATGTAAAGTGACGAAATTGCTTATGCGTTCTTATGTTTGACTTACCTTAGCTAGAGCTTCATTTACTAATTACTATAGGGTAAACCTAATTCTTTTTTCACCTAAATTTCCCCACAATTCTAACCTTCTTTCCTGTTGATTCAGTGTTCTGAATTTTGAAGATATTTCATTACATCTATCGCACTACTTCCTTCTATAAGTTTTTACTCCTCTTTTGTTCGAATAATTTTCCAGTTTGTTTGCACAATTAGATTTACGTTTAGGATATTTTTGTCAAACACAACCTTTTAAAATACTTTTTTTTCCGCGATACACTGCCTTTAAGAAAAAAATTCTCAAACACAACCTTTAATTTTTTTGGATTAATTAACAAGAATAATCTGAACTATAGGTGGTCTTCCTATAATAATCTCAATTTCAATTGATCTCATAATAAATCGCACTACTGGCCGCCTTTTCTCATAACGAACTCAGGTGACCGACTACCTAATGGTAAGGTCATTATAGTTTATTTATATTTTATAAATATTGATACTAAACATAATATAATAATACTTGTTATAGAATAAGAAATAGAAGAAATTGTATAGCACAAGGTAGAGAGAGAATAGGTTAAGAGAGGGGAGAGAGATTCAATCGGGTTATCTTATTCATCTTAATTAGGGGTATATATAATACATTACATGTCAGAAACCTAATTACATAATGGGCCATAGAGCCCAATGGACATCCACATAATACGTTTCATAACACTCCCCCTTGGATGTACATTACTGAGAAACATGCCTCGTTAAAACCTTTCTAGAAAAACCCTATGGGAAAAACACCAGTAAGGGAAAACAGAGTGCATTGTCCCTCTACACGCAAATTAATAAGCTGCCTCATTAAAACCTTTCTATGGAAAACCCGGTGGGACAAAACCATAGATAAGGAAAAAGAGTACAGCGCGTGCACACTCCCCCTGATGGTTACATCACTTGTAAAACGTCATTGCTTCTCATGATGTAGCAAAGTTTCTCGATCTTGAAAATAGTTATCATCGTAGTTGGTTGACTTTATAGATGTCTTCAGTTGATGATAGAAGTGGTTGATTGCTTCAAAACTCATAATATGAAGATTGTAATTCGTGCATCTTCACTTCTAGTAAACTTGTCACTTTTGCGGTTGCAAATACCGCACTTTCTCTTTGAGTGATCATATCATCAACAATGTGCATGTATATGATATGTGACTAAGTTCTAAACTATATGATGTGAAATATTGGAATGACGTAGTAGTAAACTAATATGAAGATGCTTAACTTAGTCTATATATGCATATGATGACTCGATAATGAAAACTGTACATTGTGGTTCTTAATCTCCATAAATTGGATGAATATCAAGTTAATGAGCTCTTTATAAATATATATATGTCGACGGTCGAATGGACTTATAAAGTCCTTGTTCAACTGTTCATTGAACATTGCGCGCAAACGTATATCTGTTTCATATGAATATACTTTCATGATCATACTAGAAGTGTCTAGAATCGACATTATTCATATATCACACGGTATGTGTAATTCAATATGATAAAACTTCCCTTGTTTTACCAACTTCTCACGTACTTCCTCCCCCTAAGGTGGTAAA
This sequence comes from Heliosperma pusillum, assembly GCA_022085475.1. Lineage (NCBI taxonomy): Eukaryota > Viridiplantae > Streptophyta > Magnoliopsida > Caryophyllales > Caryophyllaceae > Heliosperma > Heliosperma pusillum. Next base: position 46,318 of record JAIUZE010006739.1, read on the forward strand.
AATTATATTCAAGATAGATTGCAATCATTTAAAAGCCACCTTAGAATGTGATTTCCCATATCACATATAAATGAGATTTAATTAGTGGGCATAATTGTAAGATTTTATAAGATATATGGGGAGTAGTGTATGATGTAATTGACTATTAATGTGCTAAATCAAACTGTCCAATTTAAGAAGATCAACTTAATCACATAATAATCAAACTGTGAATTGCAATAGCATAAATTACTCGTATTTGAGTATGTGGTTTTCAAGCCACTTAAAAACAATATCAATTTGTACAATTGAATTTATAAGGTTTTTGTCCAACCTCGAGTAATGTGCAATTCTATTGTTTAGATCTCCAAAAGTCAATCATACACAATTTTATTATAGGTACTTGCGTATAATAAAATGTATATGCAATACTCGAAAGAGTCTGAGCACATTAGTGTTTGTGTAAAATTAAGGGTTTATAAGAAAACAGATATCGAAAATAAAACCTGTACTATCTCAATTTTACATCAAAATTATTTTGCTCATACTTTTAAGCACTTGTTGATAAGAAATGTCTAAACATCTCATGTCGATTTTTGATAGTAGTTCGCAATGCATTACAATACTCCATATTTGGAGTTGGATATGCCTTAATATGTGCAATTGTGCACTTACTTGCTTGGCAAACTTAAAGTTGGATGCTGACTTATAATTAGCCATTATATCATATGTGCTTAAAAATAACTTATTTTCATCTTGACAAAAATATGAATTGATACACCTCTAGTGTCTCATGTAAATTGACAAGACGGATTAATATCCCTTTGGGAAATATGACAACGATGTTATTCATTTCGAGTAACCATTAGTTTGTCGTCTTAATGGCGTTAACAATTATTTCGTATGATAAGTAATTTCAGACTTAAGAAATTGGATAATTTGACTTTTCATTAGAGTAATGAAAAATAAATAATATGGCAGGTTACTTCATAAATAAACTAGCCGCTCATTCAAATATAGAAGACTAGCTCACATAAAAGTGACAAGCGACCACCTCACACTAAATGATAGAAGGCCGTCTCACATTCAATTGATAGGCGACAGTTTAAATTGATAAGGGAACGTTCTCACATTAAAATGATACGAGAATGTCTCATATTATATTGATAGAACATCGTCTTAAATTATAATGACGACCATGTCTCATGTTAAAATAGATATGAGATCTAAAATTAATTAGATATGAACTCGTCTCAATTAAATAGATATGAGATCGTCTCAATTAAATATATATGGGATTGTGTCACATTAATAAATCGATAAAGGTCGCCTCACACTAAAATTGTATGAGATATCATCTTATATTAATATGATAGAAGATTATCTCAAATTATGATGACTGAAAACCGTCTTGAATTATAATGACAGAAGAATAAATTAAATATAGTCTCGTACTCTCGTGTTAATTAGATATGAGATCATCTCATATTAATTAAATTGGAGTTTACAGTAAAAAAAAAAACCCATCATATATATATTGAAAATAGATCAAAACAATGGAACAAGCAAAATAAAAGAGAACAACATAACCATTTTAATACAATGATCAATTAGAAGTTTAGAACGTATGACTTAACAAGATTATCACATTGGACTTAAAAATAGGCTGTCAAATTACTATTAGAGCCGCTGCAATTTTCTCGTATCAAGATTTAGGTATACCATATGTTAATGGCAAACCCAAAATAGTTTAATTGCACACAAATCTTATACATGGGCAAAAACTAAATCACTAGCAATATTTATCAAAGTAACTCGTGAGCCAAATCAAACGAAAGCAATACACACTGAACTTGCAAATAGACTAGATATTGGTGTAGGAGAAAATCAAGATTATATGTATTTTATTCTTCAATATTGATGCAAGAGAAAAAAAATCAAGATTATAAAGTCAAATCAAACACATTGATACGTAAGATCATGTGAAAGAACAAAGCAATACACACTTGTACTAACTCAATACGAAAGTGTTAATGAATCATACCGGTCGGTTTAAGACTGTTTACTCAATTGGCTAGATTTCGTGCTGATTACGTGTTATAGAATAAGAAATAGAAGAAATTGTATAGCACAAGGTAGAGAGAGAATAGGTTAAGAGAGGGGAGAGAGATTCAATCGGGTTATCTTATTCATCTTAATTAGGGGTATATATAATACATTACATGTCAGAAACCTAATTACATAAAGGGCAATAGAGCCCAATGGACATCCACATAATACGTTTCACAACAATACTAAACTTGATTCTATCTAATTTTCATCGATACCCAATTACCCACCCTTAACCCCTCATCATCATCATATCCACCACCTCACCGTTTTCACCCCCACGACACCACCTACCCTTAACACCAGATTATCCTACCCATCACCGTTTTATTTATTCATGTTCTAATATCCCCAAATCATACTTCCCTTACTCCTAGCCTTATACTCTTTATATATTCATAATGATGATGATGAATATGATAATGATGATGATGATGCAGTTGATTTAGAGTTTTTGGTTTAGATTGAAGTTGAGAGGTATGACAAGAATGATGATGCCGCTATGGTAGAACCACGTTTACCATTGTTTTGTTTAACAGTTAATACATTAGGTTAGAGTAGTTAGAGGTGACTATTTTGTCAAGAGGGTTGGCTATATCTCGCCTCTAGTTTTACTCATTCTGCCCTAAGAATTACTTTTGTGCCCTTTAATAATACAAACCTCATTTAATACCCACCACCTCCTTTTACGATAATTATTATCAGTAAATCGAAAATGAGTGACAGTGAACCATTTTACGATTTGTTTTTCAATTCGTACACTAGTGAATGACATTAATTTCAAAACAATTGAAACAGTGAACAACATTAACGTTTTAGCAAATAACATTATCGCTTTAAAATTAATTTTTATATATTATTTGACGATAATTAATATCAACAACGCTATTGATAATAATAATAATTTTTTTTTTAAATGACGATTTAAAACGGAAAAACTTCAAAAGACCATAACTTTGTGCTCAGATGTCTGTTTTCGATGATTTTTTTTTTCAAATCGCTTATCGCGAGGAAACAAACACAATGTCAAAAAAAAAATTAATTTTAGTGGCCCATTCGTGTAAAACACACGAACTGGCCAATGCCGATTCATGTGGTTTACACGAATGGGCCTAGGCCAGGTCGTGTAAATCACATGAGTTGGCCTTGGCCCAATCGTGTGATTTACACGAACTGACCTAGTGTAACAAACCGGATGATTAAACAAAGAAAATGCATAATAAAAAAATATTTCATCAGAGTATAAAGATGAAACAAGGGTTAAGGTAGCGGAAACACCTGACCAATTTGGATCGATACATTATTAATATTCCTTAAACTAAATTAATACATTAATAATCCTTAAATTAAATTAATACATTGTTAATATTCCTTAAATTAAATTAATTCCTAAACAATTTATTATTCTTGCCACAAGTCTCTGCAGCCCAACATCCAGACAAGACACAGCCAATTCAACCTGAGAAAGGGGGTCGACAATCAGTCGGGAGTTACTAGATGCTCTCCCAGTCATGTTTAAAACAGGCTGAATTAATAACAATCTATAACAACCGATAATAATCATAACAGACATGTGAAGCAATCCATACAACATGATGAGCAACCAAGCTTACCATGAGATCGTCATTAGCAAATGAATGCGACTAGATAAACCCTAGATCATGAACACTAATTAAACCAGCAGAAACACGTGATCCATAACAACAAAGTCACCAATACAATCAACAAAGCATAGGGAATAGAATGAACGGTGTTAGAGCGATTAACGAACTGATTCTCATCGCTCTAGTGTATAACAATTTGCCTCTAGCTGATGGAGTATATAACGAACTGCCTCCATCGATGTGGACCGGATAACGAACTGCATCCACTGTGGACCGTGTAACGAACTGCATCCACGGTACTATATATAGCGTATAACCACTGCTTATATGTCTAAGACCTAGCCAGACCCTCGATGCATTAACTTTACATCGAACAACACACGAGGTCCAGAGCGTATAACGAACTGCCTCTGACCAATCCCGAACATAGACCAAAATAAAAAAATCTCCAAAGGGTAGCGTTTGTTCATTCTGATAGTATATAATTAATACTATCGTCATCTATTCAACTAGCAAACAAACAAATGCACAGTATAACTGACTGTACTAACCATTGCGTGAACAACGTCATGACTAAACACATGAACAACATAACCAACTGTCTGACATTGCGTGAACAACGTCATAACTCAACTCAAGAACAATATAACCAACTGCCAACATTATATAAGAATAGTAGTAGCCAATACAATAAGCAAACATAGTGTTATCTGCCAACTGGCCATAACACCACGTAAACCAGCACAATGACCAAAGGTTATAGTACTTGGACCTATAACATTACACCTCAAAAGTCATGTTATAACTCAGGCTACAATAACACAAGACACAGAAGTATATAACATTCCATGTTATAGTACCTCCTACTATAACCTTCACTTGACCCTACTATAACATTCCATGTTATAGTACCATTAATATTGTCCTACACGAATCCACCTCCAAAAGCCACTACAAGAATTCTTGTTTCAGGCGACTGTAATAAGGCGACTGATACAAGTAGTCGCCAAATTGGCGACTGAATATAGAATCAGCCGACTGAAAATAGTCGCAAAATTGGCGACTGAAACAATCCTCAGAATTTTATCAAAAAAATTCGAGCGACTGAAATCAGTCGCCAAATTGGCGACTAATAAGCCATTTGGCGACTACCATATCAGTCGCCAATTTGGGTAGTATTCCAGAATTCGCAAATCAGTCGAAGGGTACTTTACTCATTTCTTCTTCAAAAAACCCGAAAACCCCTATTCCCTCTACCAAATCGCCACCACCACTCCTCCACTCCCTCAACCACCACTCCGACAGTAGCTCCACCGGATCTTTGTGCTATCCTTCTACTTGTGTTGCTTTGTTTCTTCTAATTGGTGAATGTATATTTGTTCTAATTTCAATCCTTCAATTAATTTAGTTTGTTTGTTTAATTTGTGATTCCTACTTGTATTTAGTTGATTTTATATGTTTATATAAACATTTGTGATGATTATTAGTTTAGATGTTAAATGTTTGTTGTAATTTGAATCCTTAGATTAATTGGGGGGTTTTTGATTAGTGGTAGTGTTGTTGATATTATTAGTGTTGTTAGTATTAATTTTGTTGGTATTGTTAATATTGATTTGGGTTAGTGTTGTTAGTAATGGGGTTTTGATAATTTTCATGATTTGTGTTAGTGTTGGTAGTATAGGGGTTTTGGTTAGTGTTTTTTGATTAGTTTTAGTATGTTAATAATATTAGTGTTATTAGTATTATTTTGTTAGTATTGATAATTTTGATTTGTGTTAGTGTATTTCGTATTAAGGTTTTGATAAATATGATTGTTTGTGTTAGTGTTGTTAATATTTGGGGTTTTGATTAGTGTTAATATTTTTTGTACTTGTTGTGTTGGTTAATATTTAGATTAAAATGAAGAGATTGAAGCGTACATGGATGTACGAAGAAAGACTTGATAAGAAAAGACGTCCTACCGCTAGATTTATAAAGGGGGTTGCCGAGTTTATTGAATTTGCTAAACAACAAGACGAGTATGATTTATTAGTACAGAAATTTAGGTGTCCTTGTATTAAATGCAAAAACATGAAATATCTACATGACATTGAGGTTTATGTTGTCTCCACCTGATGAGGACATTTATGAGAATGGAAATGAAGAGGGTGAGGATTTAGAAAACGAGGATGGTGATGGTCAAGTTGACGGTGATGGTGGTGGTGATAGTGATAATGATAATGAATCAAATGGTGATGATGATGATGACGAATTTGATGATGATAATGATTAATTGGGTAAAGATATATTTATATATTTTTTAATTAAGTTTTTTATGTTATTTGATGTTTTTTTTATGTTATTAACAGTTTATGTTTATGTTTGATTTTTATGTTATTAACCGTTTCTAACAATTTGAATATTTGTATAATTGTAGATGGCAGGAGGTCGAGGTAGACAACGTGGCGGCGGTTCAAACAGACGCCGTAGTACTTCTTCAGTCGACGAGGAGGAGATGGAGATTATTGATCAGCAGAGTCCAGTGGTCGAGGAATCGACCAATGACGATGAGTCCTCGGATCAGACATCGGAGATCCAGTTCACCCCGGAAGGGAAGATGATACTTGATCCCGCGGGTTTTTGGTAAGACAACGACCAATGTATTTAACTTATTATTTTATAATTATATTACATTATTTAACATAAATGCATACTATTCCATAATTTATTTTTCAGGTTTTCGTCTCAAAAGGTTGTACGTGGTTGTACTCAAAGTACAAAGATGAAGATGACGGGGGGTTGCTCCTACTTGTTGGACAAAGGCTACCTCTACACAAAAAGAGGAATGGTTCAATAATTTTAGGGTATATTATTTTTGTTTATATTTTGTTATATTATTATAGTTTTCAATTAATAATTTATTTTACTAATACTTACCTTTTAAATTGTAGAAAACATTTGACTGGCCGGCCAGATTAGAGTATATTGTACATCAAAGGTACAATGAGACATGCACTAGACGGTTAAGGGACAACATGTATAAGGTTGTCAAGAGGAAGAAGGAGCCGGAGCATATGAGAGGTATTTAATTGTTTTTGTTATTTGTATATAGTTATAATTTAACACATTTTATCATATTTTATAATACTTATTTAACTTGTAGGTGGTGCATATGAAGATATGCTTAAATATCGTGAAACTGCGGAGTTTCAGGCTAGGCCGACCCAAGCATCCAAAAATAAAAAAGGAGGAAAGAAAGATGGAGCGGCTGAGCCGTCACATCACGCATGATCTCGATCTTTCCTGGACCTAGTTTTGGGTGTAAGTTATAATTTCCACTTTTTCCTCCATTTGAAAATTATAACTTAAATTCTTTTTATTATTAAAATCTTCTTATACAAGTCTTTAATTTCTTCTTTTAGAAGGGTAAGAAGAAAAAACCTAACACGCTCACGGCTCCGGAGCTCTTCCTTGACACCCATTCCCGACTCCAAGACAATAGAAGATATTGGATAAAACCAAAAGATAAGGAATTATATGTATGTTTCAAACCATTTTTGGATTTTTACAATAAGTTCATTTTTTTGAATGTTTAACAAATTTTGTAGCTATTTTTAATAACAATGTTTATATTTTGTAGGAATCCTTTTTGGCCGAGAAAGTTAGGCAACCCGACAACTCCGATAACGAGATGTGGTTCGACTTGGTAAAGGGTTTCAAGAAGGGGAATGTCTACGGTATTGGGTCGGCTAAGGACGTATTTTACGAAACTTCAAGGGGAAGAATGCCGTCCAGCTCAAAACAAACCTACGAGCCGGGAGTCGTGGGAAAACTCCAAGCCCAACTTAACGAAGAAAGAAGAAAAAACGCGGAAAGGGATGAGGAATTAAGGATAATGAAAGAAAAATTTAAAGCTTGGGAAAACATGTTCGACAACTGCAACCAAGGTCCGCCTCCCTTTCGGCGAGATTATGATGAAGGCAATGGAGGTGATGGTATGCAAGCCGAACCCAATATGACCCTTGGCTTCTGATATTAGTTTAGAAACTTGTGACTTATGCTTGTTTAAACTTGGTTTGTTAACGTTTAAGAAGATTTGTAAACTTGAAACAATTTTCTTGATCTATATGAGGATGTTGGTTTCACATTGTGTTGTTGTAAATGTGTGACATTATGGTTGTTTTCTAGTATACTTGCAGGTATGGTATGATAACGAAATGGCAGGATGAAAACAGAATTTTTCTTGCAATATCACAGGTTTTTTGGCGACTGAAATGTTCATTTGGCGACTACGTTCAGTCGCCAAACCCCCTGTATTTTTGCAAATTAAAAGGCTTTTTGGCGACTGAAGGCTTGTGTGGTCGCCAAATTGGCGACTGATAGCGACTGATTTCAGTCGCCAATTTGGCGACTACATTAGCTATCAGTCGCCAATTTGGGCGACTGATTTCAGCCGGCATTTTACTAATTTGGCGACGCTTTTTTCAGATTTGGCGACTGAAATTAGTCGCCCGAATTTTTTTTGGCGACTAATGACTGCGACTGGTTCTTGGCGACTGATTTCAGTCGCCAAATTCATTTTAGCGACTGAAATTAGTCGCCAATATCAGTCGCCTGAAATTAGTCGACTGATATCAGTCGCCATATTCTTCTTATTTACCCATCAAATATAGAAACCCTAAAGGTAGGTCTAAACTTCATACAATCGAGTCCCTTAAAAATATCATGAATATAATATATTGCAGAGGTAAGAGCCGAGATTGTAAATATGTAATTTATGTTTGATTTGGATGAAGAAAGTTGCATAACAATGGGCCGGGGCCAAAGGGAGAAAAGGAGAAGAGAGGAAGAAGATAATCACGGGGCACCACACGCACGAACATAATGATTGAGCAACCTGGTTGCTGGGTTAGGTTTTTCATTTATAAGAGGGTTTAAGTGGACTTTTGATCCATTAGTTCACAAGATGAATAATCCAATTACAAATCGGGTTTAGTATAATTAAACGCTCAAAGAACTTGTATAGAAGACTTAGCAATTAGATTTAAATAATCAAATCGTGCGCGGACATTTTAACCCATCTAAATTAGGTTAAAATGAAAAATAACAAAATAGAGAACGTAAACGTTAAATCTAATTAAATAATTAAATTCGAAAAATAATTAATTTAATAAATAAATTTCCAAATAAAATTATTATAAATACGGGGTGTTACACCTAGGACCATTCGTGTAAACCACATGAATTATAGTAATCTGTATATGTATAATTATAGTAATCTGTATATATAATTATAGTAATCTGTATATATAATTATAGTAATCTGTATAATTATTTATTGTTCTCAGAATATGTATAATTATAGTAAACTGTATATATAATTAATGAAGTGTGACATGTACAAAATTGACAGTTATGATTTTTGAGAATACAAATGCTCCTTTAAGATGGTGGCACGGTGCGACCAATTGAGAGTGATTATTTTTTTGACAAATCGTGACCCCTTTTTTATAAATACCGAACACTTTTTATGACTAAAAATATGAAACTTTTTTCTTTTTTTTGACATTTTTTCAGTCAGTCGCTGAATGATTCCGCGAGTGATAACTGAGTTCATTTTTTTTAAGCAGTGGAAACAGACCCAAAGCAGAATTGCCAGGACGGATTTCTTTTGTCAGTCGCGGAATGATAAAGCGACTGGGTATGAAATCACAGATAACAACACGTGAAACCTCCCTTTCCCATTCATTTATTCGAAACCCCAAAAAATCCCCAAATTAAAACCCTCTAACCCTAAATCGCCATTTATCAAATTATTCCATAAAAACTACCTCAATCCACTTCATATCTCTTCCTAACTTTCTTCAAGGTATTATACACTTGCATTTAACCTTTAAATCTTGTTAGTTTTATATTAAAGTTGATTAATTAGTGAAGTTCTAGGTTTTTGCAATTACTATATATTTTGTTCATTTATTTGATTTTGTTGTTGCTAGTTGTTTATTTAGCTTGTTTTAGTGATAATAGGTAAAGTTTGAAGATAGAGAAAACTAATTATCCCTTATGTTGTTACTCTAATGGTGAAAGAGTTGTTGAAGGGGAAAATGTGTCTTACAAAGATGGTGAACATTTCTTTGTTTTTGTCAATAGTAACAATAACTTTGATGAACATATTTTCTTAATTTGTGAGGAGTTAGAGGTTACTATATAGAAGTGAATTTGGGTTAGATAATAAGATGAAGTATCCTAGTGTTAGAGGATACACAAGTTGTTATCTTTGAAAAATGATAAATTATTGAAAGCTATGTGGGTTAGTGTATATTAATCGAATGCCTCTTCAATGTACCTATACATTAATTTGATACCCATCCAACAACCTATTAACTTATTACGAACATGTTAAATCAAGCTATGAGGGGTTAGAATCCTTTGTAGTGTTCCATTTTATGGTAATAGTGTTGATCAAGAGCAATATGATTGAATTTCAATGATAATGAGATTGATGAGTATGAGAATGAGTTATTGATGAATGAATCGGGTGATGAGTTTGAGGATCTTGTTACCTCTTCTGCTCCTACAATTGAGTTTAGTCGGCTCTCATCTATTGATTTGGAGTTTTTTAATAGATGGTGTGGTAACTGGTAAGGTTGATGTTCCTTGTTATAATGGCGGGAAGTTTATTGTTGGTCAAAGGTTTAATAATAAATTGGGTTTGTCACAATATGTCCGTTAATATCACATTGAAAGAAATCAAACATTCAAAACGACGGAATCAAAACCACAAACTGGAACATCCAAATGTTCTAGAAAACCAAATCCCTCTGAATGGACATTGAGGGTCTCAAATAAAGAAGCTACCGATGATTCTTTCACTATAGTTACATATAAGGGTCTTCACCATATCTCTTGTGTGGTTGATGCACCACCGCTTGATCATCCTAATTTAAGCAATGATTTTATTGCGAAAAACATTAGGACAGTAGTTGATGTCGATTAAGGTGTGAAAATATCTAATGGTTAATAAACTTCAGAAGAAATGAAGAATGACTGTTTCATTACATAATCAGTGGGAAAAGTTTGACGACTCTACCGCTGATAATAACTAACAATTTGATGGTTACTAAATTCACAAATTCTCATTGAAGACGTTTCGATCCGTCTTAAACTTAAGACGGGTCAAATCCCCCTCATAAAGGGTAAAGGGTGGCAAATGGAGCCCCCCACTTGTCCTTTGTGAGGGATTTGACCCGTATTAAACTTAAGACGGGTCGATCCGTCTTCTATGAAACTTTGTGGGATAAATTAATAAAAATGGAAGCTCGAAATAAACATTCCGGTGGGACGTAAGCAGTTACGATATCATGTCTGAGCATGGTCCTATACGCACGTCTTGGGTTTAGGTTCGTAGTTAACTAGAATCATCTAAGCTAATTTCTTTAATTAAAGTCAAGTAGCAGGAGATTAAATGTTCTAGGACCACTAATTAAGTAAACCCCATTAAATTACTTAGATTGCTGGTATTATGGTGACCTGACTGGTCTCTTGGTTAAGTTTGTCCTTTTTGTTTTAGATAATTGTCAATCTTTTTAATTAAAGTAAGTGTTTTTGGTGACCGTTATATAATAGCACACAGATTTACGTGGTGTACTAACAATAATGCGTTAGCTACCTTCAAAGAAAGAAGAACCGAATACGTTTATTAATCGGGGATTACAAATTTTTAAATAAATAAAGCTTGCGACCTATAATAATTTATAGGATTTTTTTTATAATAACTACTACATTTGTAATTCACTGTTTTAATAACTACGACAAAGTTAATTTTTTTATGGAAACTACTATCACATTGTTTGGTTCGGTTTAAAACACTACAAAATCTCATCTTTAAATCATAATATTAAATCCAAGCCCTTTATTTTGAATTCCCATCTTGAGTCATAGAGTTTCTTCCCTTCATACCATTCCCCCCTATTTATTAGTAATCTTACCCTCTTCAGCTCGCAAATAGTGACTTGACTCTATAACACAACTAGAACCGGGCACAAAATTTATTGCAAGTTTGGTTGAGACATTATTTCGACCCATTTAAGTTTGAGTTAACACGGACATGACACAGAATTTAAATGGATTGGGTTAGGGTTAGGGTTAGTGTTTGAGGACACGATTCGAACACACTCATTTAATTGCAAAACTCAGCTTTGTCATGGAGGGGATACATAAGTAGAAATCAAGTCATTCGGGTTAAACACGTCAGATGGGTTTGAGTACTTTAGTAAGATGAATATCATGTTGTTTCTAAAAATAATGAATTAAACCTAAATGGGTTCAAGTCGGGTTGGTTATAAGAAAGTTAAATACGTTAGGTTAGGGTTGAGGTGCATCACTTGTTTAATTAGTAGTGTCGGAGTTGGAATTTAAATTTATTTCGAGTGCGGAACATTTTAGGGGGGAGAATGGGTAATGATATAAGATACACGCGCGATATAAATACGAAAAATTTAACTAAGTAATTTAAATATCCAATTCTTGCTCGGTTATGTTTTATAAGTAGATGGGTTAGGATAAAAGGGTACATGACTCTTTATATATGACACAAATACGGACCGTGTTCGTAATGACATGACTTGTTTGTTAGGTTTACAAATAAAAATGTCGACACGACGCTAAAGAATCTATTAAGGGCTAGAAAAGGGTTCAGGAGTCGGTACACCACACTTGATATGAAATCCCCTATCTACTAAAAGAATAAGTCTATCTAAAATTTTCCCTCCAAATTCACCACTCTAATAAGGAAACAAATGAATGTATGACAATTACAATTTTACCAATCCCCCTTATACAAAAAGATTAAGAGTTTACAAAAAGTTTCCCGCCTAAATGATTTATTCTATAAATAGACTTCTTTATATCATATTTACAACTAGGTCTACTATTCCAATCAATAAATAACTCTATTCTTTATAAAAATGGTATGACATTTTTTTAATTTTTATAGACATATTCATGGGATATTCTGATTTTGTTACATAAATTAAATTATACATATTATGCGATTGAAATATTTTACTGTTATTATTTTTTTTATCCAAATATGATGACCACGAACACATTTTTAGCAACCGTTTTCTAAATAATTCTACTATTGATATGAACTTATGTACTGCGAGATAATAGTATTCATAGATATTTAATTTTGACATCAATAACAAAAAAAAAATTCAAATTATATATATTTTTTCTTACATTCAAAGTTAATATCTATCTCTGCTCTATAGTACCTGAACATTTAAATTTTGGTTATTTTTAAAAAAAAATTATTTAGTGTATACTAACTTTGTATTACCAATGTCACTATTTCATATTTATATTATGCTTTTAGCGGATATAAAGGTACAACAACAATATTTATTTCAAATAAAGTTAACAATATTTCTGTAAAACCGACACTCTTATTAGAAGTAAAAATGATTAACCTTCTCTTTTCTACCTGTTAATACAAAACATTAATAATAGTAATTATATAAATAAATTTTAATTCGAGTTATGTCTGTAATATTTTTCAATTTAAAAAACCGCGCATTCGCGCGGGATCTATACTAGTTGTTTATCAAGTGATTTCATCTTGAAGTATATATAACCTTCACCTTTTTAGGGAAAAAAGGCCAGGGCTTAATATATATTGCGTGAGTTTAATATGTGAATAATGCGGGTTTAACGCTTTTAGTGATTTGTATTATATTATAGAGTATGTTTTACCTAACTTTCAAAAGTGTTTTTGCACATAAAAATATTTTTTGGCCAAACACATAATTAATAAAAAAGGCTAAATGATAAAGATTAGGCCTTATCTAATACAAGGTTAGGACAGACCATCGACATTTTGAGGATTTATAATGGTATATACAAATCGTTTATCAAAGAGATATATTTTAAAATAATTAATAAGAATTGAGAACTTGACTGTGAAGCCAACAGTTGGACTCTTTACCAATTGAATCAACCCTTAGCTTATTATTGGAGTATATTGACGGTATTGGAGTGTACCGACAGTAACAACGCGTATACGGAATACGACAGCCGAAATTTTGATGATAATAATAATGGTTTTTCTAACATGTGTCCTTAAGGCACGTGTTAAACTAATAAGTTAATTAGGGAACGATTGTTGAGAATATTTCATTAATTATGGTAAGTATAAGTTTATACATCAATTTTTCATGATATATTCTCAATATCTTTACCTCCCTATTACATACTTCTCAATATACTGCTAAGAACTAAGGTATGATTAAAAAAAATTATACTCCATGGTAAAAATAAGCGATTTGTTTTGTGATTTAAGATACCATAATACATAAAAAAAACACGTCATTGTTTTCAATTGTATTATTGTTTTTCTAACATGTGGCCTAACACATGTTAATAAGCTAATTAAGGAATGATTGTTGAAAATATTTCACTAATTATGGTGAATAATAAATAGGATTATACAACTGGTTGTATATAAGCATTGTACAACCAATGTATAAATATATGAGCTTATATGTATTTTTTCTGAGCTAATTCAAAGTTTAAACTTTAATGTGTAAGTGTATGAGCTCAGATACTGTCTAATAAAGTTCATATTCTTTAAAATAAAACTCGGATACTTTATTAAAAAGCTCAGATTCTACACCGTACAACTGGTACAACTAGTGGTATAGTCCATTAATTGGTAAATATGAGTTTGTGCATCAAATTTTCATAATATATTCTCAACAATCATTCCGTGATTAGCTTACTAGAAAAACCGTTATTACTATTACTATTATGGCATTGACATATACAAGTTTCAACATTTTTTTTTGTACATGTGCATGAATGTCTATCATCTCATGTGAAGTACGATTGCACGAAGTACAATCTAATTAATTGAACATAGAAATTGGAAATACGTTCGTTCCCCGGCCTAGTTTAAGATTTCTACTGCATATGCAGCATTTCGATTCTACTAGAACAACATAAGAAAGTCAAAGCAATTCAAAAATCAAAATATATTAAACAAAGTGTATCTTATTCTTCCATTCATAAAATTCAAAGCAAACAAAACCTAAACGTCACATAATATTAGTTATTAATTAAGCGAATGACATACTACCTCACACTTATGTCATTATAGGCTAGTAATTAACATCGACATACGAAGTTTCAAATACCTTGAATGCGTTTCCTGAGTCGATATGACATTACACTTCATTACGTTCTAGTCTAAAAACTTGATTATTTCACAAAACAACTAGCTATATATCAAACCCTAACAAAAGCCATTCGACGACACATCGAAAATTCAAGTGGCTGAAGCTAAAGTAGCTACTTTCGAAGTAACATACAATCGAATTAAAGTCTATTGCACCACACAAAATAGAAATGAAAGTAGTATTGCTCTTTGATTTCATGTATTAA
The DNA here is from genome assembly GCA_022085475.1 of Heliosperma pusillum. Lineage (NCBI taxonomy): Eukaryota > Viridiplantae > Streptophyta > Magnoliopsida > Caryophyllales > Caryophyllaceae > Heliosperma > Heliosperma pusillum. The sequence goes on from JAIUZE010006739.1 coordinate 61,431, forward strand.
GAGCAAACTTACATAAAAAAAAACATAAATCAACAAGCTAAGTGAAACAATTAAAAAAACGTATGTAGTAGTAGCAAACAGTAGTTTTTACCTTAATGACTTAATTAGCAAGAACAAGGGTCAATTAAACGAATTTTTACCCTTAGGGTCCATGATTCTGAACTCCAAAGGCATAGAAGACGTTGAAGTTTCCATAAGATTTTTATACCTTGTTGTATCTCTTTCTTCATTACTACTACTACTACCACCATCTTTACCATGACAATTATTATTAGCCTTCTCGGATTCCGACTCCCTATACTTGTGCAAGTACCTTGTTATCACCTCAGCATAGTTGTCAAACCCTAGTGTGCTTAGAGCCCAAACGATGTCGTCTCCATTCACCGTCTTTCTATTCTCCTTGTGACACTTGTCGGACGCTTCGCATGTCACAAAGCTTATGAACTCTGTTACACATTCTTGCATGGTTTCCTTGGACCCTTTGGAGATCTTGGCTGTTGGTGGAAGTGTGTTCTTCATTATCCTCCCTACATTTGCAATAGGTAGTAATCTATCCCCCTCATCCACCATCTTAGCTAACCCTATCTTAATTAGATCTCCTAATCCTCTAAAAATCGACTTTTTAAGATATAGATTCGCCTAATAACTGGTGTATTAGCGAATGAACGGATCTGCTCTCTGTAATAGTATATAGGTACTATATATATTTGAATATATAAACATAGAATGTTGGCTCTTCCACGTCATCTTAGTGGATAATAGATAATTCAACGAACCAAACACCACTTGATCATAAAAATAATAAGTTTTTTACAAGTATAAATTCTTTAGAAAACTTGAACAGAAAGGAAAAGGAGTTATAAAAAAAGTAAAACTTGTATACATTTATGTAAAACTGTGTATCTACCTTTAATTTATACTCCATACTTATTTACAAACTTGAAAAGAGAACTCTAATCTTTTCATATTTTGTCCCTATAAAAGGCTAAAACAATACATGTTATTTCAACAAGCATTTAAATGACTAAAACCAAAGGGTAATTAAGAGTAAAAGAACAAAGAAGAATAATTACCTCAAGGTATTATGCAAAGCCAACTTGTTGGCTTAAGGGCATATGACCCTTAGTCTTTAGGGTTAATATCTTTAAACGTCTTTCTAAGTAGATAAGCATGTTACTTAATTAGCTTTTCAAACATTAAATAATAAAAATATTAATTAATTTAAAGTTAATACAAATAAAGCAGGCTCCGACATCTGTACCGCAAAAATGCTTGCTCCACAATTGCAAGATTGGTCCCCTACACTCCTTCAGAATTCAGATTAGTTTCCCTAAATTTAAGATTATTATAATTAAATTTAAGATTATTATAATTATGATAGTACACAAATGAACGATCGACATTTGTCCAAAGTTAGCATAATTAGTAATATGATTAGTTAATTCAACCACACCTCAAAAGCACTTAATTAAGTGGGATTTTGAGAAGCCCTAGTATTAATTAATCTATATTAGTTAATTAACTAATTGATATTAGTTAATTAATTAATTAATTAATTAATGAATACCATTTGAATAGTAGTTTTTGTCACACTATGTGGTGGCAAAGCATTTTCTTTATGAATTTTAATTTTAATTTGTGGGTCCCTTGACTTGTAATAAACTGTGTACTTAGTTCTAATTGGGTGCTAATCTTTGCTTAACCAATGTTGTTTCAACGCATGGCTATGAATGCAATCACTTTCATGGCATACGTACTACATAGGCATTGTAAACTTTGAACCTTTTTGACAACCATATTCATCATAGATTTAGGGTAATACATACCTAATCAATTAGCCAATGAAAGAGAGATTAGCATATGTTATCATTCTAATAATTAGAATATTAGATGATTCTAGTTAGACAAGAAATGGATTATTATTGGTTTTCAGGCGACGAATCATTCATTATACTTTTACTTTTGTAAAAGAAAATTGACATTCGATATATGTATAAAGTCTGTCCTATTGCAGAAAAAAGTTTGTTCTTGAACAAACAAATAAACCGAGTTTGAAAAGAAGACCAAGTTCTCCCAAAGAAACTTCTTCCAAAGAAACAAGAAAATAAGTATACATACCAAATTAATTATGGTCCCATGGATGAACTTTAAGGTATTAAATTTTTGAAAGACATAGCAATGAAGAACTTTAAGGTATTAAATTTTTGAAACTGTCATGACATGGCAATGAAGAACTTTAAAAAGTATTTCTAATACAATTGTCCTAAATATCAATTGTAATAATGCTTCCTGATTTTGTCTTTCCACAAAAGAGTTATTGCATGTCAAAGCTGCTAGCAAATCGAAAGTTCAGGTTACTTCAAGTGGATTATGAGTTTGTGATCATAGTGTTACTTAGACTAGGCGTAAGCATCCTTGGTTTTTTGTTCTCTTATTAAATACGAGTATACGACAATTTATGACTCGATTTTTAAGTTCTTATAATTTTGTTAGACATGAGTATCTCACTTTACTTGATCAGTAAAGTGGGATATTTGACCAGATCTTGGCACTTTTGTTGGCTTAAGCGGTTAACAAAGTGGATGCAGTAATGACGAGTCTGTCACAGACGGGATACATCAAGGACTCTTCGTTAATTTTAGCTGCTGATAATGGTATGCTCAATCCACCCGCTGTCCATATCCACAGTCTAGGTAGCACCAAAACGAACACGGACACGACACGGACACGCACGTGATACGGCATCCCGTGAAATTTAGGACACGGGACACGTTGTTTAAATTTAAAAAAAAATATTTTATAGTTATAAATAACATATTATTTTAATTTATATTAGTATTTGATATTAAATGTGAATAATTGAAGTTAAAATTTGACTTTGGTTATAATTTATTCTTATTTACCACCCAAATCCATCTTCTAATTAATATTGAAGTCTTTCGACCTCTCATTCCTTGTTTATGAGTGTCCGTGTGTCCGTGTGTCGGACACGGGACGGCTGATTAGGAGGAGTGTCCGTGCTACCTAGTCCACAGTTGCATTCTTCATGCAACATCAGAGTTTTTTGAAGCTATGCCTATAACCAAGGCAATATCCATTAAGAATAGCATTAACAATCCCACAATCCAAATGTGACAATCCTCGCGATAGCGGAAATAAAACATAACAAGCATGCAATTTATATAGCGGAAAATACGATATTTTTGAAACTTTTTACATGCCAAAAGAAAAGTACGAGGTATATATGTCAAATAAATACAAACTAAAGTATAACATACTACGAAGAGACGTAGTCTCTCAAAACGTTATCAAACATAAAAGTTGTTTAGCAAAGTAGCTAAGAACGTCTATGGGTGAATCGTCAAGTCCAACGCCCGCTAGCTCACACCCGAACCCAAAAACAAGCAAAGATCCAACCAAGCAACATGTTCATTCATGAAACATGAACGCCACAGTCAGTGGGGAGTAACTCCGGGTTCTCCCAGCCATATCACAAATAACATACTTAAACGCTAATAAACATGTAGAAGCATATATATATATGTGTGTGTGTGTGTGTGTGTGTGTGTGTGTGTGTGTGTGTGTGTGTGTGTGTGTGTGTGTGTGTGTGTGTGTGTGTGTGTGTGTGTGTGAATTACGAGAAGTATAAATAAGAATTTCAACATATTAAGCTATAAGCGCATGAAGTACGAAACTGTAAGCATCAGATTATGGACAGACTCGGGGAAGACACCCTTAGACAACTATATACTCACTAGTGCTTACATCTCACCGTTAGTGGCATATACTTGATAAGATAGAGACTCGACATATAAACCACGCCAAGTCATCCAACGGTCACAAATAATCAACATATAAACATCCATCCAAACATACGAATATGGTAACAAAATCTTTCACGGTTAATGACACGCACTAGCACCATGTACATAGCAAGTATGATCAATACACGTCCACGGGATAAACATTTCCATGAACCATACACAATAAACATTTCGTATATGTAGACTCATTTCCTCCCGGTAGGACGACGATAATAATACGGTCCTAGTCTAAACCTGGCCAGACTCTCGGAATAAACATGTTCCGATTCGACATGTGATACACATTTCGCATCCAAGACTCGGTCAACACAGAAGCCGAGTACCCCAAATTCGGTCAACCTTCACGAAAGAGGCGGAAAGAGCACAAGCATCATAAACAAGCGGTACGCTACATGCAATGACACCACCTTGCAAAGATACGACATTTGACGGCAGGGTCGATCAACGCATAGCGTTCGCCTCCCAACAACGTCTTCATATCTCCACTAAAACATGCATACAAGCATTAGGGATACATCTCCCCGTTCCGACATTCTAGTCTAACGAGCAATGAGGTATAGCCGGGGAATGAGAGTTCATAGTACTTAACGATTAGTGCTCAAATCAAAACATAGGTAAAACCGACTCAAAGAGGGAACATATCAAAAACCGTCACAAAACATGTGATATAAGCAAATGGAATACAATATATATTCTAAACATGAATATTTAATGCTATTACGTAAATTTATACGATAAACGAACCATACAAACTATTATAAATGAATGTATAAGAAAAGAAACGAAGAAAGATCACAGGGGGTGCCAGCCGGTCAAGGGGACCGGCCGCCGGCTACCCGGCTGGCACTTCAGCAACAATCGAAAAACATTGAAAATACAGGGGAGTCCCAGCCGGTCAAGGGGACCGGCCGTCGGCTACCCGGCTGGGAATAACACAACACCAAAAACACACGAAATGCAAACTTTGTCTCTGCCGCGTTCCCAGCCGGTCGGTTGACCGGCGGCCGGTCGGCCGGCTGGGACTACCTTCACCCGAGAACCTCCATAATTCAACATTAATCTTCAACAATCATCAATAACTATCATCAACTATCAACAATCATAACCAACACAAATTCCATAGCTACACATTCAATTCCAACACAAATCCTAACATCAAACTATATTAAGTATCTAATAATTATCACTAGACATTTGGTAAACATCAAGTAAAACATTTAAAACACGTATTGATATCGAGTAACCCTTCACCGTTACCTTTGTGCGTCTTCAATCGATTTCTAAGTCTTCCTCCACTAGATAGTAATCCTTATCGGGGTCTTGAAGGTCTCCACCTATACAAAGACAACAAAAGATGAATATAATTCACCTTTGAGAAAGACGAAAAAATTGAAAATGAGAAAGACGGTAATTTTATTACCACAAAAGGTAGAGGACAATAAGAGGGAAAGATTATGATAAAAATCAAAGGATTTGAGTGAGGAATTGATGAGTTATGAGAAGCTTGAGTTGATAAAGAAAATAGTGGTTAGGGTTTTGGTGATTTGTACGAGGAAGAAGAGGTGAGTGAAGAGGATGAGTGGAAAAATGAGTATATAAGGTGAGTGGAAAAATGTGGGGGAAAAAGCCCAAAATGCGGCTTAAGGCGTAAACCCACACAAAATTTTGAGTAGAGTCTGAATACGAACTCGTATTTGCTAAATTAGACACGGGAACTAAGTTCTAGACTAAATCTAAAATTACGCTAACTGGTATCCGTATAATATTTTTAATATAAAAATAGGGTACATTTGCGAGTGTTACACCAAAACCCTGACCACGATCATTCCTCTCCATTGTCATGGTCTTACTTTTTAGGCTTTATAAAGTTTTGAAAACTACTTGTACATACGACGTGTTAGATCCATCTAACCTCTTTGAGCATCTACATGAGCTTCTCTATCTTGGAGAGGCGTATAGGTTCCCACTACTTGTAGACTTGTGCTTAAATGCGGTGAAACTGGTTCTTACTACTTGGTCGGTTTTGATGTACCTAAGGTTTGCTGAAGAAGGAAATTTATTGTGCCTGAGATATAGCTTTCTTAATTTTATGACAAGCGATGGCAAAATTTATGATCTAGATGCCAACATTCGTAGGTTTTACTACAGGTATTCATTGGGTTTGAAAAATATGAAGGCTTTGTTCAAGGATGATGAAATCGATATCCTTTCAAACCTCTTTTAGCAAATTATCAAGAGAATCTTGAAGTAATCACATCTTCTATCAGATATAAGTGTACTTTTGTATGACAAAGAAGTGATCACATCTACTACTGCAAGTGACTTGTTAATGTAATTGTCATGCGTACTGTCATGAATGATATTCGTAATAGTTTTTGTCATAACTAGAAGTTTATGCTTTAATCGTGCTGTCATTTCTACTGTCATGGATGATAATGGTTAGTTATATACTAAATGTGGTTCCATGCTCGTGATCTTGATCGTATATGTCTTAGCTTTTACCGATTTGATATCAATATAGGTAATGTACTTGGTTTATTGTCGTTTGGTAATGAGTATCACGTGGATGACTCGAAGGCTATGTTACGATTGTTTTTTTTCAGGTGATGGACGTGGTATAACTAGGCAAATTCTGTATTAATGCTAGATCTAATGCGAGGTCACAATTAAGAGATTTTTTTCACCTTGATGTGGAGGTGTTGCCTCTGATAACTGATGAAGTAGAGACAAGATGACATCTGAGCTAGTGCAACATGTTGGCGGCAATGGTCCTAGGGACAAAGAGACCCATTAAAGAAAAAAGAATTATTTATTAATACATCTATTGCCACGATATATTTATGTTATATATATTGGTACAATTTACTAAACTTTTGCCACGGTTTATTAGTACATTTTCAAAACTATTGTTACTTTATCAAAAATTTCAATACTCGATACCTTGGTAAAAATTGTCCCCTATGCTTTTGTTTTGATATGAGCTTTAATGATGTGTCGATCGCTTGCGATTTGTCATTTTTCATTTTTAGTTTGCTAAATAAGTTGAAGCAACTTTATTTCAAGTTTCTCTACGAGGAGTGTATAAACATTGAAGATTTTGGACTGCAATGTTAAGAACTTGGTTCTGTATTATTGGCAGAGTTAAGGAAGTTGTTTCAAGATAAGAAAGAAGTATTGGCTATGATGCCAGATGTTGCTGCTGGATGAACTCTAAATGGCATCATGGAGTACGTTAGAGATTGGGAAAATAACTGCACTTTGAGACTGTTAACACTTTGTAAGTGCATTTTGCGAAGTTAGTTGAACTCTCTAAATTTTCTATGAGTTTATGGTATCTAGTTTTGTAGTACTAAAATTTCCCTTGTTCAATGGATTTTATATAGTGATTTTTTTTTGCTATATCTATGGCATAACGTTACAAATGGTTGAAGATACATTTAACATTTTTTTTTGTTGAAAACGGATACAAATGACCTATATTGTCATACGGGCAACATTGAAAACCATCCAGATATAAGATCTAGGATAGAGACTAATAATTAAACAACTAAACGTACCAAACACAGATAAAACATAAATTAAAGATACAACTGCAATCGGATGACCAACTAAACTGAGGCGGACTTGATGGGGAAGGATCAAAGGTTGGGCACCCTCGCTTGAACCAACATCTCCCACATTGTAGATCTCCAAATGACGGTGATACATACGAGCAAGACGACAAGTCTGGCATCAACGGAGAAAAATCTCCTACACCTTTGAGATCGACTTCCATGGTCATAAAACTAACGGATCGAGAAATCAATCATGCAAAATAATAAGACGAATCAAAGAGTGTTACTCAGCGAATCCACAACCCGCCAAATTTCGAGCACCATTTATTTGATTTAGACTAGTCTTGAGCAGACGATACCAATCAAAATTACTAGAGAGAAGACTCATGTGGGAGGGCATTATTATGACACACAAGAAGAAAGACATAAATCAATACTGAGACGACAAAAGATTTTAGGAAGAGACCACCACCTCCAAACCAACCAAATCGACTGAAACAACCCTATTCGAGCCAACTCAGATCCTCATCATTCAAATAAAAACCAATTACACTCAGATTCACGAAAAATCAAAAGAAAAAACTCTCCATACTCAACATGAGATCCGAAAACAAGCCGCTTAAAACAAAATACAACAAAGCAAGAGCTACCAAACTCCAAGGACCCAAAGACTCAACAGACACAAAATCCGCAAGGACACCCATGCATGCAGTGAAAAATGGCAGATGCAAGACCGACAACGAAACAAGTAGACGGAGCACGCCATGATAGGCAGGGAATTGGGCGGGGGGATGGGGATCGCCATATCAGTGCATGCACCATCAGATCCAAACAAGCCTATATTAAGACACAACCCCAACAAAGACATCAACCATCCGTCTAGGGGAGATGTGGGAAGGGGGCGAGGGGAAAGGGAAACACCTCTCCTGAAACATGCACGGAGATCGACGAAGAAAATGGGCGAAGGGAGATTGAGGGGATTGGAGAGAGAAAACACCACGCCCACTCTGAACTGACCACCATTTGATCTGTTGCGGACACCGTCGAGAAAGAGGGAAAAACTGGGAGCAAAATGATAAGGTGAAAAATGGGGTAAAAGATCAAAACATGGAAAAGAGAGACATTGTCGTCGGAGGTAGGCCGGGATAGCCCAGTCTTCGGCGACGGAGCAGTCAGAAAAGAGGCGATGGGGTAGATGGGGAAGGTGGGGTTGCCAAAGTTTTTTTGGGGTTTTTTTTTGTTTGAAGAGAGATAGAGGAAAGTTCTAGAGAAAGTAACATTCTTTAGTTCTATATATCTATCAGGTTTTTATTTGCCGTATAACAAACTCCTATGGTTATTTAATATTTTTTTATTGTTACAATATGTTATCTTTTTGTATGAATAACGATTTATTCCAGTGTAGATATTCCATATTAGTCTTTAGATTGATGAATGGAAAACTCTAATTATGTAAGTTTTTTTTTGGTCTAATTTCATTAGTGTATCCTTGTATAAGCACAATTTGATAGAGTAATTATATTACTTTAGTGGTTTAAATTTGATATAAATATATAATAATGGTCAAATTGTATTAGTATGAGGAACATAACTACGTTTCTATGCACTAGTGTCACTTTATTATTAGAGCTATATTTATATGTAGTTTTTGTGATTCCCAAAAAAAATTATTTAACTGGTAAAATAATGTTATCATAATTGTGTAACAGTTTTATTATTATGAAGAAATTATAGTCAGGAAAAAAAAAATGGTGAAAATGTGTTATTCTTATGTAATAATTACGTTATGTAATTTCCATCATTCTAAATACATTTTCTTAAAAGAGAGTTGGTATATGGAATGATTCTTTTGGGTTTGGGTTTGAGTTCTTTCCTCAAAGTCATTAAAGGAGATTAATGGTTGCCTTGTATTGATTCAGTTAGCAGTATAAATACAAGAGATTAGCTAGCTAGGTTACACTAAACACTACAAAATAAAGTTCGTTTTGCGACGGATTATTCCGTCGCTAGATAGGGAATTTCCGTCGCTAAAGACTGATTTGCGACGGATTTGCGACGGATAGTGTCCGTCGCTTATTTTCGTCGCAAACAGTAGTAATTGCGACGGATTAATCCGTCGCACATTTTTGCGACGGAAAGTCAAGTTTTTGCGACGGAAACTCCGTCGCATACATTGACTGACTTACAGCCAAGTCAAACATAAAGTCAACAGTTGCGACGGAATTTCCGTCACAACATTTTGACTTTCCGTCGCAACTGTTGACTGAATGTTTGACTTGACTGCCACCTGTACAGCCAAGTCAAACATAAAGTCAACAGTTGCGACGGAATTTCCGTCGCAAGACCTTGACTATCCGTCGCAAAGATTGACTTTGTGTTTGACTTGGCTGTAAGTCAGTCAATTGTTGCGACGGAAATTCCGTCGCAATAAGGTCTGTATTTTTCAGGACCTGGCTGTTTTCTGCATCCCCTCTATACGCGTTAAAACGACAAAAAACCTGCAAATTACAGAAGTTTTCCAGCAGTTACGCGTCCAATAAAGTTACTAATGTAACACAAAACCGAACAAAGTTTTGATTTTATATCATAAAAGTAATTAAAGTCTTACAAATAAAAGGTTCAAAGTACCAAATAGTTAACTAATCACTCAAGTCAGTGGAGTGATTGGAGGGAAAGGAGGGAAATGGGTGAATGGGTTGGACCTAGCATTATCGCCCCTATCATCATCAAAGTCGTCTCGACCCTGGTTAGGACCTGTGTCGGTGGCACGTTCCTGTCATTCACTTGTTCATACCCATCCTCCTGCGCTCTGTTTCCTACATTACTAGAACTACCTCTTCTTCGTCCTCTGCCCGCCATATAGAGAAAAACTAAACTATTCAAAGTTGTCATGAATTAACAAACATGTATGTACAATTAAATGACAAGAAACTATATATTGGTATTAATGAATAATAAAAACTAGAAATTGTTTTACAAACGACCACACATATAGAAAAAGTAGTTTCAACTAATATAAGAATTAGAAATAATCTTATTCATCATCACTACTTAAATATTGGTTTTCGGAAATGTTGTATTTAAAAAGGGAGTCTATAAAATCTTCTTCTTCCTCTTTATCTTCCTCTTTATCTTCTGCTCCGTCTTCCTTCCGCTTCTGCTCATCCTCCTTCTCCTCCTCTTCTACCTTCTCCTCATTATTGTCCTCTACTTGAGCTTCTTCTTCCTCCTCCTCTATAATTTCATTATCATCTGGCACTTCAATTATTGATAGTAGTGTCTCACTACTAATAACATCTTCTTGAAACGCAGATTCGACAATAGGTGCATCAACATGCGATCTGGCTTTAGTTTTGAATACTGCTGACCACTTATCTTTATCTCTTTTGATATTTGGATATGAAGTATAATAAACTTGTTCAACTTGATAAGCCAACACAAATGGATCATATTTCGGAAATTTTCTGCTTCGATTAACATCCACAAGTTTATAATCCTTATGTATTTGCATTCCTTTTTCAGAATTATCTATCCAATCACATTTGAATAAAATAACATTATATGTGCTTTTTTCGCCTGTGTACGACAATTCAACAACTTCGTTGAGTGTTCCATAGTAGTCAGCTCCCTCAGTCGAACTTACACATACTCCATTATTAAGTGTAGATTTTTCCCAATCTAACCCATCTTTGAAAGTGCGAAATTTGTATCCGTTAATGAAATAACGTTTCCATGTTCGCACCCTTTTCGAAGGACCTTGTGCTAAGGCTATGAGAACTGGATCTTTTAAGTTGTTTACCTATCATTGTTAAATTATTATCAAATTATAATACCTTCAAGTATTAAAAAAAAATTGAAAAAAAAGAGTAATCTTGTGTTAGTATGTAGTATGTACTTACTTGTCCTCTAAACCATTGGTAAATCTTGTGTCAAATTTGTTCCAAATATCCTCGGCTGTGAGAAATTAGGGATATTCTGTTTTGATATAATTTTCAAACATCCTATATTCATTATAAAAAATGTCGAATTAAGTAATAGTTTTTACATGCATGTTGTTATAATTAATTATTAATAATTAAAGTTTCAAAGGACGATGTTTTTACTTACACTTCGTTATGCTTCAATTCTTCTAAATCACAGTTAGATAAAACATATAAGTGTGCACGCTCATATTCGTTGTCTTCTAAAAATCTTTCACGACAGTTTCCAGAACAAATTCCCCCGTGATCTTGAAAAATCTCGGGTAAGGTAGAATACGTAGGCTCTTTCGAGCGTACGTCGAGATCCTTGGCTTTTGTGTCCACGTTCTCTTCAAAATAAAAGGAACAGAAATTGGCAATTTCTTCAAGCAAATACGCGTTGCATATAGAACCTTCAACACGCGCTTTATTTCCAATCTTTTTTTCAAATGATTTAAAAACCTATAAAAAACTTGGATAAGATAGACTTAAATAATTTCGGCAATGTTGTTCTCGAGAGTAGTTATTTTTTCAACTTGTATCGATGAAGTACACAAATCTCTGAAAAATTGGCTAAGCTCAGTTATAGCATTCCACTCATTCTTCGGGAGAAGGTGCCTTAAAGCCACTGGAAGTAAACGCTCCATAAACACGTGACAATCATGACTTTTCAATCCATGTAGTTTCAACTCGTGTTTATCAACACATCTACTCAGATCTGAAGCATAACCGTCCGGAAATCTCAAATTGGATATGCAATCACACAACACCTTCTTTTGTTCTTTATTCAAAATGAATGAATCCATTTTTCGCTGTTTAGAAAAAACGGTCAACATGTCCTCTTGTGCTTGTGGGGTAAACTTTGTCTTGTTTTTCACATTCATCACCGTGTGAATCAGTTGCTCGAAAAAGTTTTTCTCGATATGCATTACATCAAGGTTATGACGAATTAATAGTGTTCTCCAATAAGGAAGTTCCCAAAAAATGCTTTGTTTCCACCACCCAACTCGAGAAACTTTTAACGAGTCCAATTCAGCTTTACTTACATCCACAACTTTGGGAAAATGCTTCACACAATCCCACACTTCTTCACCCGTTAATCTTGTACCAGCAAAATCTTTCTCTACTCGTCCTTTTCGAAAATTAACTTTATCTTTGCGGAAAACATGATCAGGTTGTAAAAACTGTCTATGACAATCAAACCAACTCCATTTTTTACTTTTATAAAGCCAAAACGACTTAGTCTCCTTCTCCATACAATATGGACACGCATGTTCAGCAGCAGTTGACCAACCCGATAACATGCCGTAAGCAGGAAAGTCATTGATAGTCCATAATAGTACGGCTCTAAGATCAAAGTTCTGCTTTCTAGAGACGTCGTATGTGTATAACCATGTCTCCCACAACTGCTTCAACTCGCGAATTAACGGTTGTAAATAAACGTCAAGATGTTTTTTGGGACTGTTCGGACCGGGTATAAGTAATGATAGAAACATAAACTGTCTTTTCATACATAGCCAGGGTGGTAAATTGTATGGAGTGAGCATTACCGGCCAGCAAGAGTACGACTTTCCGTATTGACCGAAAGGTGCGAAACCATCAGTACAAAGACCAAGTCGAACATTTCGAGGCTCACTTGCAAAAGAAGGATGAATGCGATCAAAATGTTTCCAAGCCTCGCCGTCACTTGGATGATACATTATCCCGCTGACACGTGGATTTTCATGATGCCACCGCATCTCTGCCGCAATTAGTTTTGTGGCATAAAGTCGTTGCAAACGCGGTCCTATTGGGAAATAAGTTAAAATATTTCTCCCAACCCTTTTGCCATTTGCATTCTTTTGTTTTTTATATCGATCTCTACCACATTTTCTACACTTATCGAGAAGACTATCATCATCCCAAAACAACATACATCCTATTTCACACGCATCTATCTTTTCATAAGGCAGTTGAAGAGCTTTACGAATATTTTTGGTTTCATAGAAGTTACGCGTCATAACATGATTTTCAGGAATAATGTCCCCTATAAATGACGCGATACCATCTACACATTTGTGGGGTAAATTGTATTCACATTTCAAAGTTACCAACCGGGAAGCTGACTGCAATAGAGAGATACGACTCCCCTCATACACCGGTTTATTGGCATGTTCCAACATTTTGAAAAAGGCTAGTACATTAGGATTTGGAGATTCATCAACCACTTCGGCGTCAACATTTTCCATTATAATTTCATTAATGTTGTCGCGCAACGCATCCTCCACCATATCCCTATAGGGATTGTCAGACCTCTCCTCAACGGGAAAATTTTCACCATGGCACACCCAATCATAATAGTCATCGCAAAAGCCCCAAAGCCCTAGGTGTTTTCGTACTTCTTGTTCGACTAAAAATTTGCGATTTCTACACTTTACACATGGGCACCTAATTTCCTTACATCTACTGTAATCTTCTTGTTTCTTAACATAATTAATGAATTCATTAACGCCCATTACAAACTCCTGCCTTAATTTTTTATTACAATCCAATCTTTCATACATCCATGCCCGTTGTACTCTTTTCATTTCAAATCTACATACACGTTTATAATTATTATTATCGACTTAAATAAATATTCAAAACAATAACAACAAGAACTAAAAGTTTACTAATAGCAACAATAACAACAATAACTACTAATAATAGTAACAATAACTCTTATTACACAAACAAACAACAAACAACAAACAACCTCCAACCTCCAACCTCCAACCTCCAACCTCCAACAACAACAACAACAACAACAACAACAACAACAACAACAACAACAACAACAACAACAACACCAACAACATCTTCCACCTGCAAAAAAAAAGTAATATTCGAGTTCATGGGGTCCTTATCTCTCCAACCTAAACCCATCTTTGAATCTTTCATACCATTAGTAAATACTAATCATTTAATTAATTGTTATGAGACGAAAATTCGGCAGCAATTCCCTACAGTTCTCCAAATACACAATGTTGAATGACTTGTCACTCTCCATATGTATTCAGAGAACATTAAAGGAACTGTCAACCAAACTTAATCGTCAAATAACAATTAAAAAAATGATTAGTATTTACCACCTAAATGGCATTAAAGATTCAAAGACAGTCCCAAAACGGGGACTATTCAAGAATTACACCTAATGTATAACTCTTGAACGGGTACTAAGTCTACCATATATGAACAAAAAAAATAAACACAATTAAACTTAAACAAAATAACGCAAACATAAAAACTTGGACTTATATACTTAATAATAACTAAACTTAATTCAAAACAAAAAATTAACATAAATCAATATAACTTAATCCAATCATTAGTACCTTAACAAGGACCATACACCGATGCATTAGTGAACACAAGTACACAACCACTAGTCCACTACCACTTTTCATGTAAGTTAATGAAACTATGTTATTATTATCCTAAAAGGTAGCTGAAAGTCTCATTGAAGAAGATCGACCCGTTTTAAATTTAAAATGGATCGAATTTTTTTCGTAAAAAGATAAGTGAGGAGATCACCCACTTACACTTTATTTGCCCTTTATGAAGGGGATTTAATACGTCTTAAACTTAAGACGGGTCGATCCGTCTTCAATCAAAATTTGGGAAAAGGTAGTAACTTACTAACATATTCACAACTTTAATACTCATCAATCGTCCACTTTCAACATGCCACTTACCTTCCAAGTTCCAACCTTATAATTTTGTACATCTATGTTTATCACTCTTTCTCCATTTTTTAGAGGATTCTTTAACTTTAAATGTCAATAATAGTACTAACTTAATTGAGTTATTAAGATTAAACTATTGTATGTAATAGAAACTATATGGTTTCCAAAAGTATAGTTCCATATATAAAGAATGAGGGGTGGTCCGGTGGGTGGCAGCGGGTGGTCCGGCCAGGGGCAGGGGAAAGGGGAAAGGGAAGGGGAAAAGGAGGGGGGTGGTCATGTGGTGGCAGTGGGGTCCGGCCAGGGGCAGGGGAAGGGGAAAGGGCGGACAAGGGAAGGGGAAAATGAGGGTGGTGGTCCGGTGGGTGGCCGGAGGAAACAAAACACATGAAAACATAAATAAGAGAAGAAAGAGAGAGAGACCTGAGAGAGAGGAGGGAAGAATTTAGTAGGTCGTCGTGGGGGTCTTTGTTGTGGCCGTCGTCGTTGTTGTCGTCGTCGTTGTCGTCGTCGTTGCCGTCGTCAATTTGGGGATTTAGGTTTAATAGAAATGATTTCGGTAAAGGGGAAGAGACGCGAGTTCAGTCATTTAAAAGAGTCTGCGACGGAATTTCCGTTGTAAGTCCGTCGAAGAAATAAACACGTGTCAGCCAATTTCTTACCTCTGCGACGGACTATCCGTCGCAAGTCCGTCGCTAAATAAGATCTTGCGACGGATATTCCGTCGCAGAAAAAACACGTGTCGCCTTCCTTTGGTCAATTTGTCAGTCAATTATTTACCCCTGCGACGGATAGTCCGTCGCAAGTCCGTCGCAGTATCTTATTAAGCAACGGATAATCCGTCGCAATTCCGTCGCATAATTTCCCGCCATGTGAAAAGTTGGGCGCCATATGTGAAAATGATCTGCGACGGAATATCCGTCGCAAAACCGTCGCAACTAGTAATTCCCGTCGCAAAATCCGTCGCAAGTATGTTTTTGCTACGGATTACATATCCGTCGCAAAATTTCCGTCGCTAATACAATATATTCTTGTAGTGAAACTAGGTAACAAATTACATAAAAGTAGGAACTAAATCATAATCAAATAATTACAATATTACACAATATTGACTTATTCTATCACACCCCCACAGTTGAAACGGGAGGTAAGCGAACGTTTAAGCTGGCACGGAAATCATCAAAGAGGACGAGAGGGAGCCCTTTAGTGAAAATATCCGCGATTTGATAACGAGAGGAGATATGTCGGACACGAACTTCACCTCGTTCAACTTTCTCACGGACAAAGTGGATGTCCATTTCAATATGTTTAGTACGCTGGTGTTGAATCGGGTTGCCCGAAAGATAAATAGCACTTACGTTATCGCAGTAAACGAGCGTAGCTTTGGGCATAGGGATGTGAAGCTCGACCAGAAGGTTGCGGAGCCAACACGATTCAGCTACAACATTTGCCACTCCCCGGTATTCAGCCTCGGCACTAGACCGGGATAGAGTAGGTTGTCGTTTGGAAGCCCATGAGATCAAGTTATCACCCAAAAAGACACAGTAGCCGGAGGTAGACCGTCGTGTATCCGGACACCCGTCCCAATCAGCATCCGTGTATGCCCGTAGGAGAGCCGGAGCAGGTTTTTGGAGCCACAAACCACGGTCAGCAGAGTTGTGTATATAACGAATAATACGTTTCAGCGCGGCCATGTGTTCGGTCATGGGGTTGTGCATAAAAAGACACACTTGTTGAACAGCGTAGGAGATGTCGGGTCTAGTAAAAGTAAGGTATTGTAGAGCACCGGCAAGACTACGAAACAAAGTGGGGTCCTCGAAGGGAACAGATTGAGAGGCACTTAATTTCGGTTTGGTATCAACGGGGGTAACGGCGGCCTTACAAGAGAACATACCTGCGCGCTCAACGATCTCATTAGCATACTTGGATTAAGATAAAAACATACCCTTGGAACATTGCTTGACAGAAATACCCAAAAAATAGCTGAGCGGGCCGAGATCCTTCATAGCAAATTTCGTTTGAAGATTACGCATAATAGTGGAGCGAAGTTCCTCAGATGAACACGTGAGTATAATATCATCGACATAAAGTAATAAATAGGCAAGATTTGCACCTTGTCGAAGGATAAATAGGGAGTGATCAACTTTACTGTGCGTAAAACCAAGACGGGCAATATAATCTGCAAAACGTTTATACCAAGCCCGGGGGGCTTGTTTGAGACCGTATAACGACTTTTTCAGGAGACAAACATGATCAGGCTGAGATTTGTCCCGATACCCGAGGGTTTGATACATATAAACCGTCTCGTTAAGAGTGTCGTGTAGGAAAGCATTCTTAACGTCAAGCTGATTGATGGACCACGAGTTAGATAAGGCAGGACGGAGGACTGTACGAATCGTGGAGGGTTTGACAACCGGGCTGAAAGTTTCGCCACAATCGACGCCAACCTGTTGAGTTTTTCCATCACCTACAAGACGAGCTTTATATCTTTCAAAGGAACCGTCAGAATTAAATTTATGACGAAAAATCCACATGGAGCGAATGACATTAACGTTCACAGGACGAGGAACCAAGACCCACGTCTTATTATTAATAAGAGCGGTATACTCGTCGTCCATGGCCAGTTTCCAATTTGGGTCACGGATAGCAGACACGGGATTCCTAGGAATAGGTGATATAGCTAATGTGTGAGACAAGCTGTGGTGTGGGTTGGCCGAGGAGTATTTTGGGTTTGGGACCGTAATGCCGCGGTCGGCTCAGGTGGTAGGTTTAGAGGCTGGTGGGAGGGGTCTACGGACACGGGCAGTAGACGGATTGGCCGAGGGTCTAGGCTGAGATTGGGGAGGAGTAGGCTGGTCACGGGTGGACACATCGGAGGGAGTGGGTGTGTTGTGGGTTGGCTGGGGAGACATGGTCATGTGTCGAAGGACATATGGGGAGACGTCGTCATCTAAAAAATCATAGATGTGAGTAGCGGTGCGATGGATGTTAGCAAACGGAAAGGTGTGCTCATCAAAGATGACATGCCTACAAATAATAATTTTATTTTTGGACATGTCAAGACACTTATACCCACGGTGATCCTTAGGATAGCCAAGAAAAACACACGGAGAGGAACGGGGTTGCAATTTGTTTATAGTAGTAGACGGTATCAAAGGAAAACATAAGCAACCAAAGACACGGAAATGACTATAAACGGGAGTGCGATTATACAACATCTGAAGGGGTATGTTATAGGCAATGGGTTTACTTGGAAAGATGTTCAACATATATGTAGCCATGTCGAGTGCATGATGCCAAAATTTGACTGGTATTGAGGCATGAAAAAGAAAAGTTCGAACAATGTTATTAATCGAACGAATTTTGCGTTCAGCTTTTCCATTATGAGACGATGTGTGTGGACAAGATAGTCGAAAAACTAGCCCGTTAGAGGCACAAAAATCTCGAAAAAGATGATTGACAAATTCCGTACCATTATCACATTGGATCGATTTTATTTTTCTTTCAAATTGCGTTTGGACAAAAGCGTGAAATTTTGTGAGAATGGAACTTACTTGATTTTTTGTAGCAATAGGGAAGGTCCATACAAAATTGCAGTAATCATCCAAAATAACCAGATAATATTTGTGACCCAACGAACTTAAGACGGGTGAAGTCCATAAGTCGCAATGTATTATATCAAATGGCAAACAAGTACGTGAAATAGATTTAGCAAAGGGTAAGCGAACATGTTTTCCAAGAGGACAAGATTGACAAAACGAATTACGCGAAATCGAATTACAATCAATGAGTTTATTTTGCCTAAGAACAGAAAAAATAGGATCGCCCGGATGACCCAAGCGATTGTGCCATAGAGACGGTGCTAAAGCTGCAAAAAGCGAAGATGAATCGGCTGTTTTTGTAATGGACGAAATAGGATAAAGATCACCCCGACTATCACACCTCATTAGACGAGTCCCCGTCCGCAAGTCCTTCACACAAAAACCAAGGGGGTCAAATTCAATACTGACCATGTTATCGGTTGTGAATTTTCTAACGGAAATTAGATTTTTAACTAAATTGGGGGCATATAAGACATTTTTTAATACTAATGGGGGATGTGGTTTCGGGAGAGTTGTGTGTCCGTAACCTTTAATCGGAATTGACTGACCATTTCCAACGACTATACCATTACGAAAACTCGAATTAATAAAAGGCGAGAGAGTACCTTGATTGCTCGTCATATGAGACGTTGCACCCGTGTCCATGACCCACGGTTCTGGTGGAGTTAAGCCGAGAGTATACATAGCTGCTTCAATATCAGTTTGAGACGGCCCGGAACCATCGGCGTTATACGCCTGCTGAGGACGAGGACCTAACACCCCCTGCTGAGAACGTGGGAATACGCCGGGACGCATCATCCAGAGGCTCGACGGAAAATGGCAAGGTGGATAACCCCATGGCGATGAGGGCCATTGCAAGGGGCCGTATCCCCCTGCCAAGTCTGAGGAGTCGCGACTGGTGCAGGAGCAGGAGACGACGGCGCTGCCGGAGAAGAAGATCCCTGCCCTTTGCCGCTGCCCTGTTGAACTTTGCCACCCTTGTTGCCTTTCTTTTTACCACCGGAGTTGGAACCACGGCCTCCCTTCCAGTTCGCGGATGCAGTGTTTTTGGAGGAGGAGCCGCCATTGTCGCTATCAGCGTTTCCACGAGAATATAGTTATATAGTGCTTCATTAGATCCAGTAGCGGTCTGTTTAGCAATATTGGCTTCTTCGAGTGTCAACATGGAGCGAGCTCGATAGAAGGCAGGAAGCGGAGTTTTATGGCGAATGATTGTGCCAACACCTTGATACGCCGGAGATAGACCCGAGACCAATTGGAGAACGAGGCGGCTATTGGAAACCGGAGCCCCCACATTATTTAATTGGTCTGCCAAGGATTTGAGTCGCTGGCAATATGCCGAGACGGAGGAAAAATTCCCCATTTCGACATGAGAAAATTCCTGTTCGAGAGTGACAGCCCGGGAATTTTCGTTATCTTGAAAAATATTTTCAAGACGGTTCCATGCCTCCATAGCAGTAGATTCTGCTTCAACAATAGTTTCCAAGAGTTCGGTAGTGATGGTGGAATAAATCCACTGCAAAACAGTGGCATCGAGTGTGTCCCACAACTCCTTTTCGTCATCAGTAGAAGGTGGCGTGGGAGCAACCCGTGTTTTGACGATGTGGTGAAGAACCCGATTGGATTTGGCGTCATTCGTGAACAAGGCGACCCACAAGGGGTATTGATCATTATCCATTCCGAGTTTGACCGGAATATGATTGGTGATATTGTTCACGGCAAGAGCCGGGTGAAAAGTCGACTTTGCATCAGGGGCCATGATTGTAGACGTGAGGTCTGAAGTGACGTGAGGTCAGAAGTGTAGAGGAAGAAGAGCGGAAGTGATTTCGGTAGGATTGACCTAGAAACCTGATACCATAAAGGAGATTAATGGTTGCCTTGTATTGATTCAGTTAGCAGTATAAATACAAGAGATTAGCTAGCTAGGTTACACTAAACTAGATAACAAATTACATAAAAGTAGGAACTAAATCATAATCAAATAATTACAATATTACACAATATTGACTTATTCTATCAGTCATCACCCTTATACTTTTAAGTGGTGTTTTGAGGTTACTGAATTCTCTGTAATCCATTTATTTTTGGAAGTCTATAGTTTCTTTAGTCTTGTAACGTTTCAGCTATAAGTAGAGTTGCTAGCTTGCTAGCTTTACATGCATCAAGAGGTTTCATGTCGTTGTTTCGTTGCCATTTTTGGTATGCATATCTCTCATGTTTCATTAGTTAAATAGTGGCAAGTTATCCTGAGTACATCCTTATATACAACAGCATACTGCTCTTCCTATGACTTTGATATCTTCCTTAGTACATCCTTATATACAACAGCATGTGTCACATAATGTAACAAGCCATTTATCGTCTTGTGACAATTGTTTATGTCAAATTCGCTTAACTACAGGAAGCGCTGAAGATAGCAAGCAGTATGGGTATCGTAACTTGTCCAGTGCAGGTACCTGTTTTATTCTTCCTTACAGTGGCGACCAAGGTTGTCTTTTGACGTAACATGTTGGATATATGCTTCAAAATAAACTACCCACTTGTGTTTTCCTATCCCACATTGACCATGAAAAACAAGTTTTATGGGTTTATATATGACCCCTTACACTACTCTACTAGGTGAGTGTGTGGTAAGTATCTAACCAACCACACACGCGCGCGCGCGCACGCCACGGCTCGGGCTCGGGCTCGGGCTCTGGGCTCTGGGCTTTCGGCTAGCACCTGCGGTGCGGGCTTGCCCACCTTTTATTTATTTTTTACTGTTTCTTTTTCCAACTGAAACAAAATCAGTAGCTTGCAGTAGGGTTGCTTGTGTCAGTCTCTTTGTGTGCTGCAGTATACTTCTCTTTTGCAGGAAATATTCCTGACGAAGTTCATGCATGCCTATCTTTAGTCTGCCAAAGACAGCCCCATTTGCCTATATATACCACCCTTATTCCTGTATTTTATGGACACAACAAAATCTGTCCTACTCCTCCTTCTCACACCAATATCTACTGCTACTTACAAAATGTCTTCTATAACTTAATTAAAAGAGTCATGGCAACGTTTATGGTGGTTCTCATCTGTTCTCTTCCCAACACGAAGTTTGCAGCCGTTGTGTAATCCTGAGGGTCGAGTGCCACTGAGACCGTGTGTAGTAGACGGAGCATAAACGACGTTAGGACAGTGATCTAAAGTCACACCACAACTATCAGATAAGATTATTCCTTTTCTTCTAATGTTTTTATACTACCGCCAATAACAATCTAAAGTCGTTTAGGCAATTTGTTTAATTATGGCTTCCGGTAGTGAAAGTTTCGATGCTATACCCATCTCTACCTCCATTGTGTCGAACCCCATTATTCCAGATATGTCTAAACTTGACCCTTTTGACGGAAAAAATTATAAAATGTGGGCAGATAAAATGGACTTCTTTCTCGGTCAAATTCGTGTAGACTACACCCTCACAAATTCTTCTGCTCCTCCTAATAGTGGTAGGGACTTTGCATGCGATAACAAAACTTGTAGAGGAATGCTACTTCACTATATGAACCCCTCCCTTTATATGATTTATGCTAAATTGTCTAACGCTAAAGATATTTGGGATGCTCTCAAAATAAAATATGGTAGTGATGATTATGAGTCTAAAAAATATGCTTGCAGTAGGTGGCTTGCTTTTAAAATGTCTGACCAAAAAACCGTCTTAGACCAAGTTCACGACTATGAAAATTTATGTTCTGAAATTTCTGCTGAAGGTATGAAAATCTGTGAAATGTTTCAAGCTAATTGTCTTCTTGATAAATTACCCCTGTCTTGGCAGAATTTTGTTCACAATATGAAACACAAACAAAAAGATTTTACTCTTTTAGAACTCGTGTCTCACATAAAAGTTGAAGAACAAAATAGGATTCAGACCAAAGGAAAACAAGTTGACCATTCGTCCTCCACTGCTAACTTGGTTGAGTCTAAGAAAAATTTTCAAAAAGGACCAAAACTTTTTTCAAAGGGATCAAATCAGACAAATCAAAATCATGGACCCAAGAAAACGGAAATTTTCAAAGGGAAAAGGGAGTATAAAAGGGAGTTCAAAGGCGTTTGTTTCACATGTGGTAAAACTGGTCATGTGTTTAGATTCTGTCCAGATGGTCATAATGTTAAGTATAAGCATAACAAGTCTCAAGCCCACCTAGTTGAGTCAGATGATATTATAGTTGCTGTTGTGTCGGAAGTTAATTTGGTAAGTAATATTTCCGAATGGGTGTTGGATACGGGTGCAACGAGGTACATAT
Source organism: Heliosperma pusillum (assembly GCA_022085475.1). Classification (NCBI taxonomy): domain Eukaryota; kingdom Viridiplantae; phylum Streptophyta; class Magnoliopsida; order Caryophyllales; family Caryophyllaceae; genus Heliosperma; species Heliosperma pusillum. The sequence goes on from JAIUZE010006739.1 coordinate 84,345, forward strand.
GCACTTCTAAAGAAATGTTCAAAGAGTACTCGGAGGTACCCGGAGGTGAATGTGTATTCATAGGTAACTCTAGCACAGTCAGAGTTGAAGGGAAGGGAAAAGTCCTTCTCAAGTTGACATCCGGGAAAACTCTTGAACTGAACAATGTGTTGCATGTACCCGACATCCGGAGAAATCTCATATCCGGCTCACTCCTTAACAAGGCTGGTGTTAAGTTGACTTTTGAATCTGATAAGCTTGTTCTCACGAAAAATGGGAACTTTGTTGGGAAAGGATTTTGTAATGCTGGTTTGTTTGTACTTGATGTTGAGACTATCAATAAGAATATTTATGCTTCTGTTTATATTGCTGAGTCTGTTTCTTTATGGCATGCTAGATTAGGACATGTGAATGTGGCGTCTATTAAAAGACTAAAACAACAAAATTTGATTCCTAGTTTTAGTAACTCATGTTTTGATAAATGTGAGATATGTGTTGAGGCAAAACATGCCAAAGCGTCATTTAATAAATGTGTAGAACGATCTACAAGTCTTCTAGAGTTAATTCATTCTGACCTAGGTGATTTTAGAAATTCTATGAGTAGAGGAGGCAAACATTACTATATCACTTTTGTTGATGACTTCTCTAGATATACACGTGTCTACTTGTTGAGTACAAAAGACGAAGCTGAAGAAAAATTTATGATCTTTAAAACTGAGGTTGAAAATCAATTAGATCTAAAAATCAAACGGGTCAGATCAGATAGAGGTGGAGAATATGACGGTAAACCACTAAAGAATTTTTGTGAGTCACATGGTATTATTCACGAGTTCACCGCACCTTATGCTCCACAACAAAATGGAATAGCCGAACGGAAAAACCGGTCACTTAAAAATATGATGAATGCGATACTTTTAAGTTCTGGTATGCCTGTTAATATGTGGGGAGAAGCCATTTTGTATGCTTGTCACATTTTAAATCGTGTTCCTCATAAGAAAACCGGTAAGACCCCTTATGAATTATGGAAAGGTTACCCTCCAAACCTTAACTATCTCAGAGTGTGGGGGTGTTTGGCTAAAATTGGTCTACCTGAATTTCAAAGAAATAAAATTGGACCTAAAACTGTGGATGCTATCTTTATTGGTCACGCTGCAAACAGTGATGCATATCGTTTAATTATTAAAGAGTCATCAGGTTTTGGACCCATTAAAGAGTCAAGAGATGTTGAATTTTTTGAACATATTTTTCCTATGAAAACGGTAAACTCTTGCTTGCCTATTGCATCTAGTTCTTCATCTCATGAGCATGCATCTACCAATGAAATTGTAGAACCTAGAAGAGGTAAACATGTCAGAACCAAAACTAGTTTTGGATCAGATTTTGTCACATCTTTGCTAACTGAAAACATGTGTCTAAATGAACATGAGATTAATGTTTTCGTACTTGAAGAGGACCCTAGAACATATAAAGAGGCCATGCAATCGGTCGATTCTTCCTTCTGGCTTGAGGCTATCAATAGTGAAATTGATTCGATAATGAGTAATAATACATGGGTCTTGACTGAGCTTTCTAGGGGTTGTAAAGCCTTAGGTAACAAATGGGTATTTAAAAAGAAACTTAAGCCAGATGGGTCCGTTGATAAATTCAAGGCTAGGTTGGTTGTTTGTGGGAACCGTCAAACCAAGGGTTTAGATTTCTTTGACACCTACTCACCTGTGACTAAGGTAACCACAATTAGAGCATTGGTAGCACTTGCATCCATTCATAATCTTGTCATACATCAAATGGATGTTAAAACTGCATTCTTAAATGGTGATTTGCATGAGGAAATTTATATGAGACAACCCGAGGGGTGCGTAATTCCCGGTCAAGAAGATAAGGTTTGCAAATTGATTAGGTCATTGTATGGTCTAAAACAAGCACCAAAACAGTGGTATGACAAGTTTGACAAAACGATAACATCAAATGGTTTTGTGGTTAATGATTCTGATTCATGTGTGTATGCTAGACATGATGAAAATGGTTGTGTGATAATTTGCTTGTATGTGGATGACATGCTTATCTTTGGCACCAACATGTATGTCATAAATGAAACAAAAGACTTCTTGAGCTCACGTTTTGATATGAAAGATATGGGTGAGGCTGATGTTATTCTTGGCATTAAAATCAGTAGAACTGAATCAGGATTGTGTTTGAGTCAATCTCATTATGTTGAGAAAATTCTGAGAAAGTTTAATCAATATGATTGTAAACCACTTCACACTCCTTATGATTCTAGTATTCACCTAACGAAGAATAATGGTAATAGTGTGTCTCAAGAAGAATATGCTAAAGTGATTGGTAGTGTCATGTTTTTAATGAATTGCACTAGACCTGACATTGCCTACACCATTAGTAGGCTTAGTAGATATACTCATAATCCTAATAGAGATCATTGGAATGCTTTGATTAGACTTTTGAGATACCTAAGAGGCACCATGGATTGGGGCCTACACTTTGACAAAACACCTTGTGTTCTGGAAGGTTTCTGTGATGCTAATTGGGTATCTGGTAATGATGAGATTCACTCTACTAGTGGTTATGTGTTTACTCTTACTAGTGGTGCTATTTCTTGGAAGTCGACTAAACAAACTTGTCTTGCTAAATCTACTATGAAATCTGAGTTTATTTCTTTAGCTTTGGCAGGAGAAGAAGTTGAATGGCTAAGAGGGCTACTAGCAGATATTCCTTTGTGGGGGAAGCCGACTCCATCAGTTTCCATGCACTGTGATTCACAAGCTGCAATCGGGGTAGCAAATTATCAAGCGTATAATGGCAAAAAGAGACACATTCGCTTAAGACATGGAATTGTGAGAAATCTTATCAGAGATAATGTGATATCACTCGAGTATGTAAGATCTGAGAGGAAATTGCCGATCCTCTTACTAAAGGCCTCTGCAGAAAATTAGTGCTGGAGTCAGCACTTGGAATGGGTTTAAAGCCTGTAAAGAAGTGACTTGTGATGGATACCCGTCTTAATTGTTTAAGTTCAACTGGTCAAACGAAATCACAAGGAACTTAGATTGTTAAATACTACTTCCATTCCCATTGTTGTGTTAAATGTAGTATTATGTATGTGTTTTTACTGTCATTTGTAAGGATGAGCATTTGCTCTTAATGAGTTTATAGTCCAAAAGGATGGTTTGTGACAGTCAAACTTGATGAACTCACCTATGTGAATGTGGGGGGTGCCTTGCCCTACCCCCAAGAGATTCTTGTGGCTTGGAATCTTTAGAGGCATTCATGAAATACCAGGAAATACTTTGAGAGGGCACTTGGTAAATCCAAGTAAAAGATATTTACAAAAGTTTTTATTTATGATG